>CACRXP010000362.1:8009-41224 GCA_902702965.1 Spirometra erinaceieuropaei | reverse complement strand
ACTACTACTACTACTACTACTACTACTACTACTACTACTACTACCAATACTACTACTACTACTACTACTACTACTACTACTACTACTACTAAAATGTAGGGAAAACTAGAACGACAGCTCGTGGCTTATCTGCCTTCGTTAGCCCGCTATACTCCAATCCCAGGCCGGAGGGACTCGGAGTTATACTCATGTAACTCGGTTATTTGGTTTGCTGCTCTACCCGTTAAGCCAAGGGCCCCCTCTCCAATGATGAGGACCTAGTACTGAAGCCTTAATAGCTACATTTCTTGGCGGACGCCGGCTGTAGGCCGGCCCTACCGAATTCTTAGTCTGAACGACGAATGTTTCCAGGTTGATCTATTTGTTCTTCCTGGACGATCTAAAGTACTCTGGCAATGTTATTACAGCGAGTGAGCACTGTTTCATCCAGTATGCGGTCAGCACACTACTTGGGGTATCGTTCAAAATCCACAGTTGTCGTCCCTTTTTTCGGCCGAGTTTCAGTCACACGCCGTCGCCCCCCCGCCTCTGAAAATGCCAACCCTTGTGTGCATGCGTTATTCTTCATCATGAGAAGGCCCTCCTTTGTTTGTTGTCTTTGAATCACAGCTCCTCTGCGCGTTGAATGTTGACCAACGTTGTTCAACCTTTGCTAACGCCATTCGTATTGCCGACGAGTGCCACCTCCGTTGTCAAGCGGCAATCCTGCGGTCCAATCTCATCCGGCACGGCCTGGCCTCGAAGGTTCGGTGCTACCGTTTTTCCGCCCCCACCCTATATTTTATTTACTCACTGCTCACGAAGAACTCTTTATGAAGGAATTCATAAATGCCTGCGAACTTAGGCCGTGAATAACTATGCTCACGCGAGTCACGTATGAATACTGCAGCCTCCCTTAAATATTCGCCGAATGTATGAAAACTCACCTTCTAAACTCTTCCACCCATCCAACCGTTGCTCATAGTCTAAAAAGTAAAGCCGAAACAAAAGGTTTACAGTTCTGCGTTTTCACCCTGAGAGCAGCTTATTCAAAACTTGTCCGTCTTCTGCAATCTTTCGAGCCAGCGCCAAATTCTTCGTACGTCTTATTTACCCTGTCGTTTTGTAGTTAGGATTTCTCGGATATATTTGACTGACAATAGGGGATATCTTTAGAAGCCCCATTTTCGCTCATGCCCGCATGTGACGAGGCGATATCGGGGAGTGGTGAACCAATGTTATAAAATGTAACTGAGATGGCTTTGGTAGTATGAGACCGCTCCGCATATTTCTCGCCGAGTTGATGGATTTACCGTAATTAGCCACAGAGCGACCTCTTATACCTTCGGCCACCGCTGGCTGCTTCGGATAAGTCTGGAAGAAGCACGACCTCCACTCTTGTTATGCTTTTTGACATAAACAACAGCGGCTGAAGCCTTTTTCTTCTAATACACCCCTCTGCCGGATGCCCACTGTCAGGAAATACTAACTCCGAGTTCCGGACGAGTTAATATCCCATCACGGATTCCCCTCACGTGCCAACACGACAGAATCGCTATTATTTCCTAGAAGGATTGAATTTATTGCATGTGTCGAGACTGTTTGTTCCCAAATTCAGCGCACGTTTCGTCTTTTCACTTTTTCCCGGCGTTAAGTTTTTTAGTCATTCCAGTCGAGAATCTCCTTTTACCTTTATTGCTTATCCTAATTTTTACGCCGCCAGCAACCTATACCCTATGAGATGCGCGCAATGTTTCAGCCACCCGCAAGATGGAGGGGTGGCCTTTCCCGTGCAGAACATAGTGAGACCGTCTGACGCCTCGTTACCTATCCTCATCCTCCCGGCTCCCATTTACATTTGAGTCCTCAGTGTCTGCCCATGTCTGCGACAAGTGAAATCCCGATTACGCCGTCTGCTCCCGATTCTCGGTTGCTCTTCTAAACTCTCCATCGACTGTTTTCGCGTGTTTTATTTTTTATCGCGAAAAGTTATTTCTTCAGTCACTTTGTTCACTTATTTGGCTTCTCCTGCAACGAGATCGCAAAGCTATTTTCTGTCGGACACTTAGCAAGCATGTTACGCGATCACGTCCGAAGTCACTGTCCCGTCTTAGTTCTGCCTACTACTGCAAAGCACACTACGCAGTATCTCCTAAGTAACCGTGACGGACACAGTACAGGTGGCTGAGCGGACCAGTCAATCGTAAAAAAAAACGGTGGCGCCGGTTGGTTATTCAGGTTTTAAGTGCTTCGGATACCAAGTTTGACTGTCTCATGGCATTTTACTGTTTTAATGATCCCGGAGTGTCTATTTGGACAGTTAGAATGTTGGAACTAGATTCGGAATTTTGGAGCGGATGCAGTGACATGCGAAATGTAAAATCTTCACACGCCCAGGCAAAAGACCTTGAATTTATATGAATGGTAAAATTTGCTAACACTTCCATGCCAGAATTCCCAAATTTCCACCAAAATACATGTATAACAGTGAATTGAGTTCATAAGTCACTTCGAATCCGTAACCTTCACCGACAACAACGTGCCAAGTAGTTCCACATTTCTTGTCCAATTCGTCTTTCAGGCACTGCGCGGCGCTCTAGAAAGAAAATAAGTGGAGGTTAATCAAACTGCTTTACGAAACGGAATATTTGATCATTAAGTTCTGTGGGCACCTTCGCTTTATCTATTGTAGGCATATTTTGCCAAATCAATACATACTTACATGCAGGAACTATTCCCAAATCATTCTGCATGAAACTAGACTAAGGTAATTGACTAATGACACATCCGGCTAGTTTTTGCTTGCTGAAAGATAGATAAGTTGGGACGTCTGGAGGAAGAAATTTGCCAAAAAAGGGGTGAGTATGGACGCTAACTTCACACTCTAGTCGGAAGGTATTGCCGATCGAGACAGGGGGAGTTAAAACGGGTATTCTAGTCTGCCTGCCGTTGTCAGACAACAGAGAACCCGGAAAACCCACATGCATACCCTGTCAGTGACGATGGGGTGTCTTCAAAGTCGTGCGGGAATGGTGTGCGCCTATCTGTTTCAGTCACGAGACGTAATAGGGGGCGACGCTTGCTGCCTTGACCTTTCGGTATGGAGTTCTGACAGGCGATCTGTTAGCAACGCACAATAGCTTGTAGGTAGGCTTTGCAAAAAAGGTCAAGCACTGTAGTAGCTGCTTCTGACTTAATGCCGTCGTCAGCGCTATCGTGGTCTTCCCATTCTGCCATCTTGCGCACCTACGTATGGCAGTTCGGCAGTCGCGGAAGACGTCCCCCAGATGTCACACAACTATACAGGCACATTGTCCGTGACTTGCACTTAAATTAGTTTATATTGGTAGTAAACTCGCGTTGAAACTGCCACAATGTTCTCTCACTTGCCTGAGCCCGCTGTCAAGGCAAAGCCGAGGATCGGGCGCGATGGCTGACAAGCCAAACAGCGCGCCTATGCTCCTACAAACGTCTGGTTCGCGCATGATAGACCTGGATCCCATTTGAGTAGGTGAATCATAGAGGCCACATTACTAAGGAGCCATTGGAGTCCAGGTCTCTGTCCGGAGAAGGGAACCGAGTTATGTCGTTATTTGGTAGCCATCCAGGCCACGTCTTCTGGGCCACCGTGACAGATTCAGGCGCGTATGTTTGTTGATATTGAGGGGTGTGCGCTGACTGCTGTGGGGACCGATCAACCATTCGGTCTCATTGGTCTCCCAGGCACCAGTTCCTTATTCGGATCGGCCACGTGTCTAATGCGATAATTAGGCACAGGTGGCTAGTGTGGCGTGGGCCTGCGTCTAGACGGGCCATCAGATCCCATGTGCAGTACTTGCTATAGGTTCGCAGACCGGATAACGCATTTCATTCCCTTGTCTATCCCTAGCGTTGGTCCGGCCGACTCCCGCGTGACACGCTGTATGAACCAGACATTTGCACAGATTGGCTTGTTCAGGGCCTGCTCTCCTAGTCCTTTGAGTAGACCCTTTCACGTCTAACTTTCCTTATGATAAACTGTTTATGGAGGGACGGGTTCTTGCACTTGGTAGTTCCCGAAAAAGTTTAGTGACACATTCTCATGATTCAGCCCGCCTTTAGTCGTTTTAGCATTGTTTTGCCATCAGAAGAAAAAAGGTGAGGGGGGTAGAACACAATGAAAGCTTCGCAAACCTGCCTCGCCATAAACTAATTCACACGAGACTCACCGTCCTGCACCCGCTACTTGCGGTACATGGCGGACACCGTCGTTTACGACGATCGAACTGTCATGTCCCGACCTTATAATTCTCTTAGTTTTGAATGGGAGAGGATGACAGTGGAAAACGATGTCACTTTAACGCACCCTATTGTCTGCGGGATATTTCTCACACGCCGTCACGCAGTACTCCACAACTTCGGAGCGCATCTCCTCCGGCATATCTGAGCACTAAACATAGAAGAAGACTTCAGTGTGTATACGTGTAATAGAAAACAGACGTAAAAACAACCAGAACTTCCAACAAAGACTTACGCAGGGCAGTTTGTGCGCTCTGTTCAAAATTATTAAAAAAGCAAAAATTACTTGACATAGCATAAACTTAGTTGCAGGCTGGAGTCTGTCGGATGGGACTTTCTGACACCATGAATAGGCATCTCAATCCTAAAAAATTTTTCTGTTCCGTGCCTGTTATTATTTAGTGTCATTGAGTCTCAACGTTTAAAATGTTTATTACGCCTCCAGAAAAGGATTAAGGCAAACAAAAGTAAGGCGAAGACGTTTAGAGTATGGGGATGTTTTAAGGAAATTGTGTAACAGTGACAGCACCTCCCAAGTGATGTGGACCGGATGCCTATCCGACTGGGCTTCAAGCCAACCTACCAGAGAGCTCCTGGTCACATTGCGTTTAATACTTGCGTCTTGCGCAGTAATGGGCCCCATCATGTGGAGTGTTCCGTGTTCGGTAAGATACTTTCGTCCTCATTGACGCCGACAAGCATGTGGTGACAGAAGGGCAATTACTTTGTTGGTCAGACGATTCGAACATCGTGGTCGACGGTATTCACCGTGTGCTCCACAGCAAGTTACAGCAGGCAAGTGGACCTGCACGGCATCTACCGCACTCTTTCTCTTCACACCGGGGCCGGTGCCAAAACATAGTCAAGAAAGCCGGATTTGAGGGAAGGCGCAGGTGGCTGGCACGACCGAACCGTCACCGGGGCGTATCACCACACTCCTGGTCTACAACAAACACTTGACCAGGATCTTTGCCAAAAACAGCACGACAACGGGTCAGGAAGAGGAGGATGACCGGGCAGCCATGCTCACGACCGGTACGCCCGACGGGAACGCAAACACATCTACCGGCAGGGAACCAGGTACGAGTGTACTGCCAGCGCACACCAGGCTGCGAGGCCCATGGTTTTCTGATCATGGCATAGCAGATACTAACGTACTGTGTGACCCAAACATTATGTCCGGTAGGGGTACGACTCACTACCTCGTAGTGTGATAGCTGATCGAATACCCACGTCTCTGCAAGGTCTGAATTCACATGCCTCATGCAGTCACTAAGATCCTGATCATTTAAACTTCAAGGAAAACTTCATCCGGAACTTGAACTAACAATGGGACAGCAGTGATCCAACGTGCATGTATCACAAGTATTTGTCCTTTCTGCTGTTCAGTAGATCCCTTATCGAAACATAATATGGTGGAAGTTGAAAGGCGCTGGATAGGCTTTTTTCGTCCGATAGAATAATGAATTTTTGAAAGAAGTTCTTTTTCGCCAAGATCCTCAAGTGAATACTCCAGTAAAACGAGTCTGCGGTGCGATGAGAGATATGCTCGAAGCTAATCTATCCCAGTTTTACCAATCCTAGATTTGATTTACCGCTGGTTCTTGACGGTTACTTAATTAGATAGGACGTCATCGGCGATCTCACATTCACTGGGTTCAGCTTCTGACAGAATTGCTTACAATTCATTATATATTTAGGCTACACATGATGCTAAAAATATTACTTTTATATTGGGACCTCATTCACTGACCGTATAATGGGATAAGATCACGGTGTGACCTGCACTCAGTCTAGAGTTCACAAAGACAGTCGCACAGGGACCATAAATATATGCTGGAAGACCGACAAAGACCTGGGAGGTGAGAGTAGCCATTTCTAACCCATTGGTGGCCACCAACTAAACACACCCAACCACTGGTTTAGAGTATCTGGGATTCGAGTCCTGGATCTTATGTCATTGAGTAGGACGTTCTAAAATTGAGCCACTGGCCCATCTGTTGCAACTTAGAATATCCTGCTATTCGATCAGTGAAAGCATTTGCAACATTATACTTCCGACCGCAATCGATAGGACAATGGGCCTGTGGCTCGATGGCCTAGTTTTCAACTTAAAGACCAAAGATCCAGGCAACGAACCCCGTCCGCTTCAAACCGGAGATTGGGCATGACTTGTTGATAACGGCTTATAAGTCGGCAATAGCCATCATAACCAGGATGCTGCGTGGGACGTCCGCTGGTTCACCTGTATGGCTCCATGTGGCTGAGTCACGTTCGGTAAGGTCTTGGACGGTTTTGATATTCCCCATCCAAGGTTGACAAACAACCGTTACATCGGAGGGAATGTGCCTTGTGCGGCAGAATTGATATCTCAAAAGCAGATCATAAACGAAGAAAACGTGGCGTCCCCGTGCTAATTTTGTTCCACTGGTGAGATAAGGGAGAGCGGACTGGCGTAATGACAAACACGTCTGCCTTTTTATAGACTTCCCAGGGCCCCTTCAGCCCCAAGGACAAAGAGAGGGTTAAGTGCGGTTAGTTATGGTAGGGCTTAATTAGGCTGAAGTGAAGCACCCCTCCTTTAATGATTCCTAGGTAGATCTGGTCCAAACACGCGGTGAAAGACTAGGGTAAGCAGACACCTCCCACCCTAGAGATGTTACTCATTTGTGCATTCAGAACGCATAAGTCTTAGATTAACATTACATCCGGAGCATTCAGCATATTGAAATTTCATGAAACCAACCTTAAAAAATTTTAATAAGTGAGATTCCCACTGACAGCCAAAAAACAAAGCCATGTAGATATTCAATCCAACGACATTGATGTAGGCTTAAACAGCGATTATATACAGGGCATTCTACGTAAGTCAGCTTAAAGGCCTATTTACACGACAACATTACGTGTGTGTGTGTACGGTAAACTTACCGTAAGATATAAACGAATCATACGTAAATGCCCAAGGGACTACGCCTCGACCCCTGAGGGGGGGGGAGGCATATGACAGCACGGTCGTTAATACCGACTTCAACCGACGTGACAGTAGGTAAATGCGGTAACTCCTTCAAACTTCTTAAGTACATAAAACAATGAAAGAGGCTTGTTATTTTTTGTCTAGAACTCAAGGCTTTTCACAGTTCGTAACCCTTACGTCTTAAAAATTATGCTGCGAACTTATATAACTGTTGATATCAGCAACTTTTATAAGATTGATTGTATCCGACAAGACCTGACTCCCTTATTGTCATACTTCGGGAATTTAAGTGGCTTATGTTTATATACCCTTACCACACAAAGTTGTTTTGTCAGATGTCAAACAGCTATGTTTATAGACATAGAAAACTTATTGCTTATTTTTTTATTTTATGAGTGGCTAGCTTTTATCGCTGCAACAAAAATTAGCTTCGTATTTAGAATAATGTTTTACCTTTACTAGTGGGTATGTATAAACATGGTTATCTTGTGTCTGTCCTTCCTGCTCAAGTTCAGCTGTTTCCATTAGAGGATGATTTGGAAAATTCGCCGACAGCAGTGCGTTACCATAACGACGCTCAAGGACGGTCAATGTTCTGGCAATCTGTTATGAATAAATCTCAAGAGAACATAATAGGGCAATACCTCGCAAGACTATTTACAGAGATGCACGAAGGTCCAAGGTAGTCGAGAGACCAAGGACCAAAAATACTATAGTTGTGGAATGAATGACGAAAAAGAAAATTTGAAGTAGAAGGCTAATGAACGTTTGTAGTAAATTTTCAAAAGCAAAGCACCAACTTTTCCATTTCGAAGTCTAACCGACTAATTTAATGATTGGGAAACTCACGTGCGTTCTGCGCCATCCAGAATACTAGGACTTCCCGCTGCAAACGTGTGGAACGCAATGCGGATGCGCGATATACGGACGCTCAAGGGGAAACTGGAAGGTGGTCGATCGCATGCGAGCCGATAGTAAGGTAAGCAGAAAGAATTTCGACTTCGAAATAAGGAGAATGAAAAAATGGACGGCGCAATGGGCTGTGACCAAGTCAGTCTCGGATGCCGTACGTCTAAGTTTTCGTTATTCTCTTTAAAGTGCTGGGTTAACAGTTTGTCAAATGAAAATTTCGTTTTCTTTGAAAAGTTTTAATTTTTACTAAATATACGGGGTTTGAAATACTACTGCACTTTACTCCGGGAGTCCATTCAGGTACGTAATTCAGGCTAAACCAAGGAAGGCTAAGAAGAATTGTACTGATTGAGACCAGGGACCGGCAAAAAACGGAGCAATGGGCGATGTCAAGGAAGGAACATATAATTAGTCAAGAAAAAAATGATTATGGTTATTTTTACTATAAGCTGCAGAAAATAACCAGCCGTCAAATACTGCCTAGCATAATGCAGACAAAGAAGGTAGAGTTAATTGAAGAAAACCGACATAGGCTTGGGCTGGAGAACCGATTAGGCTATTTGTACGTCTAGGTAACTCAACTAAGTAAAATAGAAAATACTAGTCGATGGAATGGATTTAGTTCAAACCCTGGTGTGCGCTGAAGACCTCCGATTAGTGATTTCAAAGTTTATGATGATAAGTAAAAGCGACGTGTTTTTGTAATCCAAGCGCACCTGGAGGCTTTTCATCCATATGCTTGTACCTGTTTACTGCAAGCCACTTAGTTATTTGCTAACCAAAAGAAGTAGAGACAGAACTAATTGATTCGATAAGTACCGCAGGTGGAACTAAACCACGTCTACGTAATCTGCTTTGTTTAACCGGAGATCAGGTTGTAGTCTCGTAGAATTAGCACACAGTTCTTAATGAAAAGATAAGAGTTCGATTAAGCTTTGGTTTAGGATTCGGGTCTAGTTTAGGGTTGGGCTGGTGTAGGGATTAAGGTCAGGTTTTCGGTTATGGTTGGGTTTGGGGCTAGGGTATTGCTTGTGTTTAGGGTTAAATTTACAGTTGATACTTGGCTTAGGGCCAGATTCGACTTTTGGGTTGAATTAGGGGTAAGGTTTAAGTTTAGGTCCACGGTTAGGGTTAGATTTGGTGCTAAAATTTGGTTTAGGGCTAGAGTTGCGGGTACGTCCAGTTTGAGGGTGTAGTTTTATGTTGGGGATAGTTTTAGGGCGTGGTGTGTGGTCGAGATCATGCTAGGGCCTAAGTATAGAATTGGGACCTAGCGCAAATCTAGAAATGAATGAGACGACCGATTACCTGATTAACTCAAATGCAGTGTACGTTAAGCATAATAAAAAAATTGAATTTCCTCGACAGAACGGAACTTACTGTAACACCTTAGATTTTCATTGGAGAATCAAATGAGAAAGATTATCCTGAACCTTACCCTCACTGTGTACAGTGTGTGAATAACCCAATTTGTGCGCTAAACGCTTCTGACGGCACGTGCTACAAACGTTTATGTCTAGGGCGTTTTTGATAACTGTCGCGATTGTAATATTTTATAACGCATTGGGTATGTTAAAGTAAGTGTGGTTGGGCCAAAAATCGCATCGGCGTCGGTTCCCTAAACCACGAGTAAAAAGTCCGTTTGGACCCGTCGGCCAGTTTTAAGAAGACAACAGTAGAATCTATTTCATGCCGAATCAAGCTAAACTAATAGCTTCCTCTGAAAAGAGATTAAGTGGGCCAGTTGAATGCCCTTGGAACACAAATAAACTTGGCGTCATGGATTGGGAGCATGGTGGAATTTGAGAGTCATTACTAATTTTGATGGCTACATCATGGGTATTCATGCAACACAATAAGTTCTTGAGATCTTAAGTGCTCTGTACAGCAACACTAACTGTTTTAGTGGGTCTGCAGGTGGGTTTTACCAACCCGAAAGGGAAATATTTTCAAAACTCCTACAGCATGAAAGAGAAAAGTGGCCACGTTTCGAGGTCACTCCCTCTGTATTTGTTTACGTCCTTTAGTACTCAGCGTGACAAGAAAAAGTACTGCCTGTCAAGTTTTCTACTGTGTTCTATGACAGAAAAGACCAATAATTTGCGAATCAAAAATTTGAAGCAAGTCCTGCTCCGGTTTCTTGAAAATAACGCGATTTTTTATAATCGACATCGGACGCAAAATCTAATTTATTCTGTTCAATAAGAGACCTGACGGAAACCTTTAAACTAGCAGTTGGGTTTTTCGCAATAAAAAGAGCACAAACAAGCAACGTTGACCTGCACTACTTAACAATGTGAAATATAGGTAGATATCAAGAAAATCTCCATCATTCTTAAACTGTTCTATTTATCTTTGCATAAAAAAATTTGAAACGAATTCGCCATTAGTTCTTATACACATTAAACTTATCTAATAGGCAAGAACAGTAATGTCCTATGTGCGTTAATATTAATTATTCGGATTCCTAACTATTCGCGCTACTTGGAGTAAAAAGGACAAGTAACACTAACAACGATGGGTTTGCGGTGTGACGAACAATTGGCGAGCTTCAAAAATGAGTGGGGAGTGAAAAACGCCTATTATAGAATCCAGATGCCGTTTGATAGGCAGAAAATTGCGTAATCCGATGAAGAAAAAGTAAACATGCAAAGGTAAACTGCTTAGAGGGGCAAAGCGCTCATAGGACATGTAATTGGTGTGCGAATATTCGATCATCCAGCTGTTGAGTGCTTATATATTGTGTAAAATCCTGGTTAGTTCTACATTGTGGATGAAGGGGTCCAATGCCGTCTTTTACTGTGTCAGCCACCTGTGTCCTCTCTCGGTTCCGATCTTTTCGACTCTGGTAGAGGGGCGCTCAGCGATCGTTCTTATGAAACTCGCTCTTTCCGTTGTGCCTTACGGGCTCACTCTTTTGAGCCCAACCAGCAGCCTCACAGCGGCGCATGCTATAGACAGAATGGTATTACCGACAAAGACAGGGAAGACTGGGAGAGCCAGTTCTGGCTTATTAGCCGTCGCCAGCCAGTCCTAAACCACATAGGAGTGTGGAACACCTGGAGTTCGTTCCCGCAACCCGTTAGTTAGAGGTGCAACGCCTACAACCACTGGGCCACGGGCTCGTTGTCCAATCTTTTTGGCTCATGAGAGAGTGCGTAAAGCACAACGGAACGAGCGAGCTCCGTGGAAACGATCGGTGATCGCCCCTCCATCATTGTATATTTCCGATCGCAACTTACAAGACAACGAACCCGCGGCCCAGTGGTTAGAGGCGTTGAACTTCTAACTAGCACGTCGCGAATTCGAGCCTCGGGTGTTCCACACTTCGGAGTTGGGTATGGCTGGCTGACGACGACCAATAGGCCAGAAATGGCCATTCCAGTCTCCCTCGTCTTTGTCGGTAATACCATTCTTTCCGACTCTGTCATGACGCTGGCCCCGGTGGGGGAGGATGAGAAAATGTGGTGGACGCTGCGAAAGTCAGTTTTCCCCATCAACGCATTCGCGCACAAGTCACCTTCCCCTCCCTCCTGGTTCCCACCCTGGCGTAAAGTAAACCATAGACTTCATCGGTAACGACGGTCGAGCTGTCGCATTCGAAAGGCTTAGTGTCAAGGAGAGCTATAATAAACTGCAGAGAAAGCTAACAATGTACCAAACATGGCAGCCTCTACGAGTCTGCGTAGCTCCCGTTTTGGTCTGGGACAATAGTGCCGCAACAGTTTTTGGGATTGGGGGAGGGTAGAGGCAATTCCTGTCCAACGTACACTTGAAGGACAAAAATTCAGTCAACTCAAAACTATACCTCATTCTACGCTGATATGGCAATCAAGGAGCTGCTCTGGCACCAGCGGACTTCAGAAAAACCGGGGTGTCATTCCGTCAGAAATTCGAAAGTAATACCTTATAACAATTTTAGACTGAATTTTCGTCTCGGGTGCTGAGATTCAGGCGAATCGCCTTTCTCTAGATGCATATTTGGAAGAAATTATTGCAGTGCCCGAAACGTGTTTGCATAGAAAAGAACGTTTGGTTCAGCCCTTCAAGTTGACTATCAGACACGATTATGTAAACCAGTGTTCTTTTTGTACGTTGACAGTGTTCTGCAAGATTTCGTGGCCACTTCTGCAGGACCTCCAGAAGAGGTTTCTGAACCGCCTTTTTCAACTGTGTTGATAAAAAGTATTCCGAGTACCAAACCGCAGACTCGAGTTAGGTAACACAATATGAAATGCGGACATATTTTGAGATATTGAATTACAGCTCCACGGTATTTTGCCTCTTCTTATTTACTGTCTGAGAGCCGATAACCTCATTGGCTTTTGATTTGGGACTTATTACTTTGACACTCTTTTTGGGAGACCTCCAGCATCCTTCAAACCAGTTCGCCCTATCCATCTGATATTTAAGTCGTTTGACGGATGGCTAGCATTTATAACCCTAGATTGTGAAAAGAGAGAATCTCATGGGAACGGCATCAAGACCTTTGTAGATTGTAATTTTTTAGCTTATCATGAGAAGGCACCAACTGGGACTGAAAAAATGCGCAACATGGACGTCCTGTGCGGCATTAGGAAGGGATTGGTTGTGCCTCATGTTCTTACACTTGTTTTGAATGGCACCCCCTATCGATTTCCCCTCGCGCCGCGCTGTGACAGTTACAGGCTGGTGCAACGTGGTGTCCGGCCTTTGTATAGGAGATATTCTTGTTAAAGTAGCCATCGTGTTGATTTTCTGACCATCTTGCCGTCTGGACAATACTACGGGGCAGAATAACGTATAAAGGTAAGCTCCAGCTCCACGAGCTACCGTGGTTTATATAATTACAAGCGTTTACTTCGTCGTCCAAATCGATTTTGTCATATTTTCTGAAGTGGCTTGGTCCACGGCAATAGTAACGCTCGACGAAGATGCTAGCCGTAAAAGTTAACTAAGCTGTTCACTAAGAATACACGTCAGTTCAGAATGAAATCGATGCGATACTCGTTCTTCAAACAGGACAAATGGTTATCTTGAAAATAAGGCGGTAGGATGTGGTTATGCAGTCCCACCTGACGGACACAATACTGTGGAGATTAGGACTAGGGACTATGGCTAGGGGTTTGAGTTCGGGGTTAGGGGTTATTGGTTAGGGTTACAGGTTACGGTTAAGGCAACTATTTCTAAATCACCCAAAGTACAACCGCGCATTCCCAATAGTTTTTCTTTTGCATAAAACTACTTGAACTCGTCGCCTATGCGTTCCCCCGACCCACCTTTAAAAATCTCCGTTCTCATCGGTCCCGTATTATAGATGGCTGGGGTTTGTTTACCTCAGGTGGGGCTATATAACCACATCTGACCAATAGGGCCGCTAAGTGCAATATTTAAATTCCATATTCGCAAAATATACGGACTTCAAAAACTCGTACATGAGTATACGTGTGCAAGACAGTTGCACAACATATTGAAGTGGATTAGAAAGGGCGCAGGTTATTTATTCATATTAACATATAGTAGATAAATGGTAGGGTGGAGGACCCAATTTAACTGTCGGCAGACTGTGGATCGTGCCATACGGGAATAGTGGTGATAGGGATTTTACGCGTGGGACAGCACGTCAGACAGTAAGGTGAAATGCAAGGTAACACAGAAATTGTTTAGATTTCCACCGAAAGTCTTGTCGCAGGTCTGCGTATAGCAACCGAAATGACCGCGTTAGTCAAAAAGTAAACGAAAAGCAGATTTTGAAAATTAACGGAGTTTGAGTAATGGTTTTAGGTAATGGGTAGTACATATCGTTGGCAGTGTAGGGCCTACAACGGCCTGTAAATGGATGCCAAGATAAAACCCCATATGATACGATCCACGGCCCAACGACAGTTAAATGAGGTTTCCTCACACTACAGTTGCCCATTGTGCATAACAAACATACTCATAAGCACAATTCTAAAGGTTTTAAGGATTCAAACTTCCTCACCAAACTTAGAAGATATAAATCCACTAAAAACACCCTTCCGGTGATGCCAAATAATAAATTGTACCAGAAATACTTTTTTAAAACTTACTAGGATAAATAGACCTCTAATATACGTTGATATTATATTTTCTATGAGACAAGGGAGTGAGGTGGAGATTTGATAATCCATCTCCTCGTCAAATAAGCACACTCCCAACCGTTATAAATCTGACACAATTGAGGCTGTTGCCACGCAATATCAGTTGCAACTAGGAAATTTGCCAGCTGAAGGAATAACTCGGTATTTCTTAGGACTGAAAGTCAGATTACAGTTGTTCCTTCTTTATGTGGCCTGTATGGTATTCTTGTCTATTTGAGATACGGCGAGCCATTACAGAAGCCTGGTAAATGAAGTGGGATCTAGGTCGTATTTGGCATATTTAATCTCGTCAAACGCCGAGTCCGCGTTCACCTCCGACCGTCTTTACATCAGCATCTTATTATCGGGGCAAGGTGTGTGAGGGAAGAGGGGGTGCGATAGAGGCTGCGAAAGCCTGTCTCACTATAAACCACATGAGGCGCGCGGTGGACGTCGCCACCTGGGACGGCCGAACAGCCATGGGTGTAAATAGCCTGGGAGTGACGCTCACCGATGTGACCGTCTCCCTCAGCTTTGATAGTCTCGTAACAGCCCATGCGGACGGCCATCTAAGAAGGAGCAATCGTTATTGGAAAATATTTGCCGAAAAAGACAAGGGTGATTGCAATAACTATTTGTAGTATGCCAGTAATCGTCTGCCAACCACTTCCCAGTTTCGGGATTCAGAAGCTTGGGACTCGGACCCGGGTCAGCGAAGTCATCGGTCTGCACCCAAAGTCGACGATCAAACTCAGTAACAACTCGGCCAGGATTAATGTTCTCTGTCCTCCATGTCTGGGGGGTCTAACTGATGACGACAGACAAGTCAGAAATAATTATTTGAGCCATTCCTCCTCGTAAGTAACACTACCTGAGGCAAGTCGCTGAGCTGCCAATCTCAGGACTGCTCTCAGGACCTATGTTCCAGTAGGTGGGGGTCGACCCTAGCAGTAACATATAGGAACAAGTGCCGATAAGGAAATATCACATAACATACATGAATATCAAGGTCACAAGGAAGGACAAAGCCATAAACTTAAAATACTGGGATACAGGAAGGCTGGAGACAGAGCGCAGTTCCTCAAACTACAGTAATTACCCATTACCACATAGCAAAAATCGTGAGTTAATTCTTCGCGGGGGACTACACGGCCTCTTACATTACGTAAAATGTGAAGACTGATAAGGCCCAAAAGCTCAAATCATAATACGGCTACAACCCACAAAGCGATGAGACATTGTTGGCAACGATAATACGTGTGAAAAAAGGAGATCTCAAGAATAAGGCGTTTGATATCCGCATTATTTATCGTTCAGAAGCTTCCATAAGTGGAGGTACTTTCATTAGTCTGCTTCAAAAAATTACTATGTTAAGTTGGCCTGCCTCAAAACCGTCCGTGCAGGCTCCGTTATGAGATGGCCATTTTGATGGGGTTCACCCCGCCTCCAATGACTTCGAGTCTCCATCTTTGACAGGCGTCGGATTGACGTGTGAGAAAAGTGGCAACCACTGGTATTCGCAGTTTGGTTATCGTCCGCATTTGTTGTACCTTGGGTTTCCGTTAAAACGCTTCATCTGCAACGGCTCTCCCGTTTGAGATGCACACATAGAGGCAAGTGCAATACAGGGAGGCTGGCGCGCCGGTTTTTAGAGCCTCAGATGTCTCTGAGGCAGTGTAGTTGCTTTTTTTTCATTCTAGGAGTTCGGAATTCTAGAAGGCAAAATTACACCCAAATTTTGAGAAAAGAGAACAGAGACAGCAGTGTTCATCCTTTCTGCGACCCTAAAGTGTTTGTCCATACGTGTTTGAAATTTCTTACCAAACATCTTACATTTTAACTGCCGGTCGTCAGATCTCATGGTCTGGTGCCGGTAAGTCGTTCGGTGTTTGTAGGTGACCCTGTTCGCCGGAGGCGAACGACCGTTTTGTGGAACTTTACTAGGATGCTGTAATGTTCGACCGCGATCCAATCGTAGCACGTAGCATTGTTTATAGGTGACAAATTTGAACGTGTAATACACCTAAGCACAACACGCGAAGCCGAATAGGTATACACAGCCAGTCACCATAAGTTCCGCCGGGGCTACAGAACCCCCTGTTCACAACTTCATGACCGGACTCCCGCGTCGACTAGTGTTCACAAGGCGTGGCTTAACCATGTACATGAGAAACAGATCAGAGATGCAGGCAGTCCGCTGTTATCTACAGCATTTTCCACATCGCCTTCCCACTCTGCAATTATACACACCAAAGGGGATGAAAATCTGAGAGTATGATGTGCGAACGTAACTTGCTCACTCTAGGAAGTTTTGTCTTGAAGAGAACGACAGAAGGTTGGAAAAGGAGCAATTGCATGCGTAACAAATTCTTCGATAACGTAACTCAACTACGGGCTCTGTGCTGCTGCCGCACATCCAGTCGCTTGTCCGCGAAAGTGAAGAAAAAACCGTTACAGACACCTGCGCCGAATGTTCGATGAGCTAGTGGACACGAATGCACAGCGCCTAGGAACGTTCGGGAAGCCATCGATTCCGTAGAGCTCTTACGCAAATGTTCTGAGAAGTTAGTCCCGTTCGGAGAGACGGCTAGATCGCAGTTGGTAGCCAGGCCCCGTATTGCAGGTGGCTGTGGGGTTTGTTTACCAGGGCTATTTTGTGGGGTTCAATAATCCCATCTGACCCATTTGGCTTCCGTTTTACGTCTGAGGTTAGAATTAGGGTATCGGTTAATGATTTCCGATTTTCGGGTTAGGGTTATGCGTTTAGGCTTGGGTTTTCGGGTTACAAATAGGGTTTGAACGTACGATTACGTTTCAGTGTTACGGTTAGGTTTTTCAGTTACGGTTATGTAAAGGGCTACGGTTACGTTTAGGATTAGGGTTAGGGTTGTCGTTAGGGTTAACGGTTAACGTTTAAGTTTGAGGTTAGGGTTAGGGTTAAATTTAGGATTATAGTTAGGGTCGCCGTCCGCTTCGCCATTCCTGGCTACCAACTGCGATTTAGCCGGAGAGACTTGTTGGTCTTCTTTAGCGTGTCCTAAATAACAACAGTTAACAGTTGCGTCACCCTAACAAGGCTGGATAATTGCTGTAATTCTTGGCTAGCGAGAGATCAGCAGAAAATCGCACCTTCGGTTTTGCCGCCACGGCGATGGGCGGGCAAGCAAAAGAAGGATGTCACGAGAGGTTGTCGGGGATGTTGTGGTTGACTCGCGAGTCCCCAGTGGTCGACAACACGGTCCCAAATCAGAAGTTAGACGTATAAGAGCGTACAAGTGGCTCTGCAAGCAGTTGCCAGAAGCTGTCTCTCCAGGCAAGTTGCGTTGTTCATGTTCTCCATTGAGGTTATTAGTTCCCATCGCGTGTATGAGCCTTCGTCCTGTCTCAGTTAGTGTTCGCCAGCCAATTACAGCAGGGACAGCGTTGATTGGCTTCGAGCGTTCACGACGCTAATGGCAAGCCTCGCGCGGTCCCAGCAGCGACTCGACGGGGAGTGTGAAGCGGACAGATGGGCAATCAGACAAAACGGCGTAGAGCAGGGAAGCGCGGACTGCCAGAAGGTAAGTCCGCCATAAAGGATTCGACCTCGCTGTTCTGACCCGCCTGTCATAATTCTAGGCAGTCAAATTCGCGGGACACGGACTGCCCATACAGTTGGCTCATATTTCCAAGCTCAATATAACCATCCTTAAGAAGATGATGAGATTATGGTCGACCGATTTTGTCCTTCAAACCGCCTGCTTCGTTCCTTTACTGATTTCTCAGAATTAGAGCACAAGCGTAGGAAAATAACCATTGACGAAATTAAGAGGCTCCGGATTCAGAAGATTGTTTGAGAATGTTCGAACGTCTGACAACATTGCGTTGTCAAAGGAAATTATTAGGAATGCGGCTCTTTCGCAGGAAGTTGGGGGGCTAGAGAGGCAGACCGAAACTCTGTTTCATTTGCTGTCTAGATACAACTCAGATGTTTCGTCTGTAGTTAGTCGAGCAAGGCACGGGAATAGGAACTCCCTTGTGGTATAAAATGCATGCATAGGGCATCGACAGTTCCAGCATCGTTGCCGACGATGTCCACCTTGTACTCCACAGTAGGGTGTGAGCAGGCACGACGAATTGTGCGTGAAGTAGTTTGAAATGGTAGTAGACTTGCGCAGTATCTACCGCACTCCCCCCTCCTCCCACACCTGTGACCGGTGTCAAGACATAGTCAAGAAGACCGGAGGCTGTAGAAGGCCCGGATGACTGGCACGGCCGGACCCCCACCCCCCCCGGTCCAAAACAAGCAAATGACCAGGATTTTAATCCACACCAAAAATGGGGACGGCAGGGAGTGCGTCCGCATCCACTTGGATAGGCGCCTAGTCGTTTGACCGATGTAACCCATCCAATAGGAGCAGAATTGTTGTGTTGGCCTGTGTTGCCATGCGGTCCAAGTTAATTATTTCTCCCACAGTTCAGAGAACCAAAGACAACTGTTTATTCGTTGTTTTTTTGAGCGCAGGAAAGGACACAGTGCAGATATCAATTGGGTGTCAAAGTATTGCAATTAACCATGTATCCCAAAACAGTCAATTGTTCTGACAGCGGACGGCTGATAGCCTTAACTTCGTAGGTCGTCGGTTATTCATAATTTGGAAGAACAGCTCAGCGTAATAATTCCTATTCACGGTGAGTGACCGATCTCATGAAATGTTAGCTAAAATTCCGAAATGAGTTTCCGATTGGGAGAGATTACTTGGGTACGGTTGTAATATTGATTACCTTGCGACATAATCCTATAATATTTCGGACTCGGTAGGATGTCAGCTTTTGAATGCACTGCATTTTAATCTCCTGTGGAAACCGTACTCGGAAAAATTGGCTACTTAAGTAGCATGCATTTTTCGCCTTGATCTTCGATGACCTTGTAAATTCAAGCATATCTTATAGAAACCCTGAACCAAACTATGCTTTCTTTCAGTAATTTGATAGAGAATCATGTCAACTTTATATTTTATACTCGAGGAAGGAGTATAATCAGGTTTTAAAAAGTTTCTAATTATGAGATTTTTTTAAGACCGTGCAATGTCCATTCATTCGGCATCTTACCTGTCCGTTTACCACTGCTCCTCATGAAATGTACAACATAGTCTTCATTCATTGCGAAATTTTATGGGCTCTATATGATATCTTTTCAAAGGCCTAGAAGAATATGTAATTTCCTTTACACGAAACGCATGCACCTTGTAGATTGAAATCACTAAGCGCTAATGCAACGACTGATCAGGCTCCAAATTATTCGAGAAACAGAAAACTTTCTTTAAACCTAATTATACTCCTTCCTCGAGTATAAAATAAAAAGATGACATGATTCTCTATCAAATTATTGAAAGAAAGCATAGTTTGTTTCGTGGTTTCTATGAGATATGCTTGAATTTACAAGGTCATCGAAGATCAAGGCGAAAAATGCATGCTACTTAAGTAGCCAATTTGTGCCGAGTACGGTTTCCACAGGAGATTAAAATGCAGTGCATTCAAAAGCTGACATCCTACCGAGTCCGAAATATTGTAGGATTATGCCGCAAGACAGTCGGTATTACAACCACGCCTAAGTAAGCCTTCCTAATCGAAAACGCACTTCAGAATTTCAGCCCACATTTCCTGACATCGGTCACTCACTGTACGTGAAATTCTGCAAAACCTACTGACGAGACTTTAAACTTCCGACTTTTTGGAGAAAAAAGGGGTGATGTAATTTTCCACCTGATTGGGCTTATCTTAAGTTATTCCATGAAAGCCCTGGTCACCCAAATTCTGAGATTTTACGTCTCATAGCCAAGTAACGTGGCCATGCGCGAACAATCCGTTGCCGTAGCAACAGGATGCAAAACCTACACGCTTCTGCTATCCAATCAAGTTGGAGGCAAGCGTATGATCTGTGCTCATAAACTGTCACTCAGCTGATGTCAAGACGAAGGCGAGGTAAACGAATATCCGAACGTTTTGTAGTTTTTCTCAAACAAGGGTGAATTATAAACTCCCTGAATTTTGATAAAATGTCTGGCATAACATAATGCATTTCAAGCACACGCTATACTAGATCATTCATCTTCTTCTGGTTAATACAGTTGACATGGAAAGGTAGCAAACTATTTTGGTTCCGTGTGAACAGAATTTCGGCAAACGAATCGGACTGTTTTAAAGATAAAAATAATTCTTTTCCAGGAAGTTCATACCTCAGATCAGAAGGAAAAAAACGAGGCTACGGAGTTGTAGATACGTGACACCAGTTTTTAAGGTCACTGGATGTCATCAAATAGTAAGTTGGGCAAGCCCGAGTTAACAAGATGGTCTTTATTTGATTCAGGTTACAGGAGTGACTGCTAACAGGTCGCTCAATTCCTATGTTTGGTGCACGTTCCGCATCGCTCCTCAAAAGGCGCTGTGATGCACTTGCTCTGGGTAAGGACGTAAGTTAGACTGGCTCGTGACATGCGTTTATTGACAGCATCTCGTCTCGTTTACGCATGCACCGGTTGACGGAATTGCACCCGTCATGCATGCCACAATTTAACAACCATGTCTTCCTGTTCATCGCGATTAGGCGAAGCATGCAGATGCGATACACTTACGCAGCTGCGTTTATCAACAAGTGCATATGTAAACGAGATGAGAGGTCAACTACGACCGGTCCCAAATTCTGGCGAGTGCTCTCGTCCGCGGAGAACGTCTCGAAAGTCGTCAGCCGCTTTCTCCAGCCACTTAGAGTTGGGGTTGAAATCTGGCCGGAGGCGACCATGAGGCGCCAGACCACGAGAACGAAGGAATCTGCACCCCGGTACGAAAAATACGGAGTCGTTTCCGGATCTAGAGCAGTTGCGGATAAAGTAACTACATTGGATAAACTTGGAGATTTCTCTGGACGCGAGTGAGCGAACATGCAGCAGCAGTCAGGAAGATCGACTGTAGCTACCAGGTAGCAGCTGATTGGACGGAATCTCTCCACGCCATCAAGTTTGATGATGCCGAAATTTTAGCAAGAGGTGCCGATGGCTTTACGGTTTACAAACCATTAGTCACTTGGCAAATGCAATGACTTAGCGCTTCCGTATTATGTGTTGAGACTTTGCCTGGTCTGAGTAATTAACCACGTGTGGAACGCACGCGTTACCAGCGCTCCGGTGACAACAAGTCAAATGACCAGGTTTTTGAAAGTGAACTGCTGTTTCCCCGTTTCATATATTTCAAGCGTCTTTAGGCTTCAACCTCGGAGCCTGGATATTTCTTTTGTTCGCAGCGAATCAAGTTCGTCGTTTATTCATACCACATAATGACGACTTACAGTAGGTGTGCTAACTCATGAAATGTCAACCGAAATTCTGAAATGCGTTTTCATTTCGAAAAGATTACTTAAGTAGAGCTTTTAAATTAATGATCATACAGCACAGTTCTATAATACTTAATTTACCTCGAAATGCCGGCTTTCGAAAGAATTTCTTTCCGACCGCATGCGAAAACAACACTCTGTAAAAAGGCGCGGTTGCATTTCATGGACAGCGTACATAAAAATATTCATTCTTTTACTCATTCGGTGGAAAATTACGCTTTCCTTCAATTTTATGCTCACAGGAATGGTATAATTTGATTTTAAAGAAACGTTTTTAGTTTCGGAATATGTTTGGACGCGACTAGTCGTTAAAACTATATTCAGGGTTTTCAAACTACAAGCCGTATATTTTCCGCTTACGGAAAACCATACATTTATCTACGGTATTAAGAGGAGACCATACGAGGTTCATAAGATTTAACAGTGGATTTGAGCCCTATTGTAAACTGTATAAGCAACATTAGTAAATACAGAGACGCGAAGTTTTATGAACGGCCATTTCACGGTATTACAAAATCTCACAACTGGAGGCTTTTAAAATCGAATTATGCCTCTCCTTTCCTGGTCAGAGTAATTAAGCGTGTGGTGAGCGCGCGTGTGTCCAGAGATCCCGGTGACAGCGAGTCATTTCCCCGTTTCATACATTTTGGGCATTTTTATACTTCAACCTGGGAGCCCGGCTGTTTCCTTTGCACGCATCGAATTAAGTTCGTTAGCTATTCACAGCGCATAATGACGACTTACATATAAAGATAATTGCGTGAGGTTGAATAAACCTGTAGACCTGAACTGATTATCGAGCTCGACAGGCAAGAGAGATTAATCCATGCCCGCCGTTGAACCATAAGAAGTATTAGAAGAATCTTTGCCACAAACTTCTGTTCGTTAGAAATGAAGGCAACTCCCCTCATTTTGGTCAAATTAATGTGTTCGACCTGAAAAGTTTTTAGAAGTGGCGAGTGGAATATAAAATAATATTTACGCAACTAAGTACTTGTTCCTGAAATACAAAAAAACCGTATTTGTCGACCAATCACTCGTCTGGAAGTTGGCGAACACGATTCCCAGGTAACTTCGCCGAAAAGCAGGAAGAAATCACTAGGACGTGACTATTTAAAATTCGCATTTTTGGATTACAGGTATGGCGCTCCAACTCAGTTTGTTTATAAGTGTAAGTTTATGTGCATGACAGCGTCCAGTTGATCGCGTCTGGTGTGTTAACTACCAACTCCAAGGGCGGCTGAGCAATTTTTACTTGGGTTCCGGGTGAGACATTCACCCGGACTCCGTGGCCTTGTACTCGGCGACGACACCCAGCGGCTCAAATGGACGCCCCGCATCCGGAACGCTGGTGATTGGCCGACAGCTAGATCATGATGGAATAGCATACGTCGAAAACGATTCTGTTCGGCGGTTGGTTGATTTGCCTTGCTTCGTCGGCCTCACTTAGGTCCATGATTTCGACCGCGCCGAAGTCAGGCTCGTGGTCAACCAGCAAAACATGTATCGCCACCCGTTAACACCCGACTGCTCGTCTCAGTGCTATCTACTGGCTGTGCATCCACTTCTGTATATTTTTTTTGTCGAGCTTTCCGATTGTGCGACACTTTCTGCAAGTAGACTCCTTCAAATGATAATTTCCTCCATTTTTGGTCAAATTCGACTGCCTTTTAAGATGAAGAGTGCTGCAGAAATAACTTAGTCTCAAGAAGCAGCTGCGGAAAAGGCGCGACTGTAATGCTGTATTTCAAATCTTGCTAAGATGTGATTATGTAGCCCCGCCTGATGGCCACAATATTGCTGGGGTGGGTGTCAGTGGTTCGGATTTGGGGTTAGGCAAATATTTCTCAACCATCCAAAGTACAACCGTGCATTCCCAATAGTTTTTATTTTGCATACAACTACTTGACTTCGTCGCCTGTGCGTTCCCCGGCCCCACCTATAAAAACCCCTATTACCACCGGTCCCGTATTACAGGTGCCCGGGGTTTGTTTACTTCAGGGGAGAGGGGACTCCATAACCACATCTGACCCTTATCTTTCCTGTCTCATGACTTGCAGCAGATTTGCAATGTCGCGCCGCCACTTGGAATCGGCGCTGGTTGCAGGTGCCCTGATAGAGTCGGGCCTGGAGCCGGCCTTTCGTTTCACTCGTCTGCGTTTCTCACGCACTCTCTACCCGCCCGGCTACGAGGCCTTCAACTACGGAGAGACCGAAGGCAGCGGGGCGGCGGCCGGTCACGGAGAATCGGTCTGCTGCAAGTGCGGAGCACGTTGTCTATCCCCGGCAACCTGTCAGGCCTTGGCCAATGTCAGACCCAATCGTTTCAAGGTTGAACACCTACCCTCGGGGAAATCGTTGACTGTCAATGAAGGTATTAAGCATATGCCTAAGCATGAACCGCCGCTCAGCGAGGACGATTTTGGCGTGCACTCATTGCAATTCAACGGCGATGGCCGGCAGCTTGTGGCCGGTGCGGCAAACACTAGCATCAGGGCAAGTTATTATTATCTAGGACCTTGTAAATGTTCAGAGCTCAGCTGTTTTAATTAGAGAGTGACATATTGTTGCAGTGAAAGTGGTATTAATAGCGGTAAATTTTGACAAATATTAAGTATACCTGGGGGATAGGGAAGTGATACCTTTTGCTTAACAAATTTACCAACGTCTTGGCGCCCCTATTTTACTAGCAAACGTATGCATTCTATCTAACAATATTTCGAGCATATTTTTTACTACCTGACTGCTCTCCGTGCCATTTTTTTAAAAAATTGGCTTTCCTCTTTCTAAATAAGTACGTGTGGGGAATGCAGGACAATGAACCAATGTAGATATTTCAGCATCACCGACTTCTCGGGCGGTACAGTTCAGCGAATGTCATCCTGGGGACGAAGATTCAACCAAATACCCAAACAAACAACTCCTTCTATAATTATTGTAGGGAGCCCTCCATAGTTTTCACTTACCCAGTGCATATACTTTACTCATACGGTTATTCTACTAGGAATACTATTTATCGTGCCGGAGGTAGTTCTAGTGGTTCAACGGGAGGCACTACTAGCAACAGTGTTTTCGTCAGGAGTGAAGTAATGACAACAAAATGATCGAGTTAACTTCTCGGTCTTGATATGGACTTCCAATATTTGACAATATCTGAATGGATGTGATTCCAAAAGACATATAAGACGACGGTGGTCATGATGCTGACGCCGGTAGAATGACTGGAAAATGACCACTGAATAAGTCGGCGGGTCGCGCTCAACATCCCTTTCGCAATATTACTCGTAGATATTCGTACATGACGGAGTGTAATTGCGACTAAACGGCCTGATTGTCATGTAAACGCATGTTGTTACCAATTTTCTACTAACGAACCTGGCATTAAGAAAATCTTTACCATGGTCGAGCCGTTCACCGATCGTTCTTATGGAACCCACTCGTTCCGTAGTGCTTTACAGACTCTCTCTCGAGCCCAACCAGCAGCCGCACAGCGGCGCATGATATAGGTAGAATGGTATTACCGACAAAGACAAGGAAGACTCCCTTGTCCCTCGCCTCTCCTGTTTTTGTCAGTAATACCAAACCACTAACCGCTATTAATCATATACGTTTGGAGTTTTCCTCGAATGTGCTGACCTCGAAAGAAACCTGATGTTGCTACAGGCTCAGGAAGACTCCTATAAGATTCTTTATACCTTCGTTTGCGATATATCCACTTCCTGTGCTCCTATATCCCCTAGGACGTTTAGGTTGCTTTAAAACTGCACGTCGTGTTGCATTAATTTGTTTCCTTGGCACCTGAATTGCTGCCTTTTCCTCGTCGGACTTACTTTTAATGCGTTCAGTATTTGTAGTTTGACGGTTTTGCCTGCGGTTTCATCTCTGATTAGATATGAATTGAATTGTGCACCCCTGTTTGCTTTCAGACACGAATGCAAACAGACCCATTACTTCTAACTTCTCTTTTGTGACGTAATGCTCGTGTGTTTTAGGGACAATTAGCGATAAAGGCAACTTAAGGGGGTTATACCATCCGTTTTGGGGGACGCAATAATCATTCGCTTCGAATGCGCATGACTACATATCCCCGTTTTAAGGTACATCAAGGTGCACTTCCAAAATTCAAATTCCAAATTCCAAACTACTGTCCAAAAGCCACACAATGAGGAAGTCTGCATCAGTTGGTGAGCCCAATTAAGCAGCAGCCGCACCTCAGAAAATAATTGAATTATTAGACCTTGGCGAGGGGAGTATGTTTTCTGGTGATGTAATTTAAGTAGAAAGTCCCAATCATACCGAAAAGCGTGGATAGCAAGCGCCAATGCCCTTCCATGGATGCTAGTGGGTTGCCGTCGCTCGCCAATGCCATCAATGGCAGAATGACGTATGCCGTTTCTACACTCGCATGGATGCATACGGTCAGACAGGCGGTCTGTGACTGTCCAGGTCGACCACGTCATTTTGCAGCAAGCGACCTGTTTGCGAGACAAAGTGGGATATAATTGTGTGAGATTCATTATCTATCGTTGAGGCTTGTACTGTTGTATTTGATTATTGTCATCAAACTGACGCTCCTACAGTAAACCCACACTTTATCTTCGGCGTGTCTTGGAATTTATTTATGTGTCCTAATCGATGCCCACTGATCTGGTACGAATTTCGTTGTAGCGCATCAGTGTGTGACTGGTGAAATTTCTCCATTACAGTCGACAAAGTGTGAGACAGTAACGAAGTTAAAAACTGCATTTGTGATACCGTTGACTTGCACGATGCAGGCCGTTGAAAGCACTTGAGGGGCAAGGCAGTCCTGAACAGCACTCTGTGGCGATCAGCGGTGAGTGTACGCAGCACGCCACGATAATCACGACCCAACTCCGCTTTAGAGAGGAGAGACACTAATAGGGGTAGTATATTCTGTACAGGAGCCTAGTGGCTGTCATAGTCCCCGATACGAGCCCGGCTGTGGGCCCGTCCACGTTCGTGCGCTAGGGTGACGTGAGCGTGAGTAAATAAGCGTCACATGAGAGTCCGTCAGTGTCAGCCTGGTCAGGGTGATAATGGAGTTTATGGGCGTTTGTGATTGGTTGTCCGCGGAGCTGAAGGTGCTCACGTTCTAGCATTCGGGTGTTGTGATCACATGACTCGTAGAGCGGCGTAGGTGCCATAGAAGGATTCATGTCGCTTGAGACCTACAGTTCCGTCGCTCTTCTTGATTCTGAATTCACCCCCCCCTGCATTTGAACTCACTTAGTTCTACTTTAACTGACGCATACAGGTTATCGATGTGACGGATGGACGCCAACAGTTAATGGTAAGACCCTCAAAATGGACTCTGGGAATGCCAATCACATGCCTTCGATTCATGCCTCCCAACCTCTATTGGGTACTTGGCTGCACACCGCACGGCGACATATTCACCTTTACGCCTTCTGAGGAGGGCTTCGAGACCATCCTAAAAGGTAGGAGGGTAGGTAACTGAAAAAATATGTTTTTCATAACTTTCCCCGAAAGCAATTTCTGAAAATTCCCAACTCCTCCGCTCTACCACACTTTCTCCCACGCCAAGTTCGAAACAGGTATATAATGTGAATGCTATTACTCGAGTAAGATGTTTGTACACAGCAGACACATTGGACCAAACGAGGGTCGTACAGGAAGATTTCCAATGATGCTCACATCCGCAGAATTTTAAAATCTATTTTGTTTCCTTTGTATTGAACCAATACTTTAGGCATTCCTCCAGACGCTAAGTGTGCGTAAACTAACATAAATTTATACCAGGGTAGTTGCACAGGGAATTAGAACACTTGGCCCTAAATCCTCTATCTCTAAAGGCCAGCAGAATGTAAACTACTAAACTTATTGTTAACTGGAGTTTTGAAAAGTGTGTTCGATTAAAAAGAGATTATGAGGTGCGTTCGTAATATCGATTATTGTGACGCCTGATACCAAGATATTTCAGATGTGATAGAATGCTGGTTTTTGAACACGCTTCTTTCTGACCGTCTGCATCGATAAAAAGTGGCTGCTTAAGTAGGAGGATTGTTCCATTGATTTTTGATGCTCTCATGGGTCCAAGCATATTTTCTAGAAAGCGGGCACACACATATAACGTCTTACACTCATTTGGCAGAGGAAAACATTTATTTCCGTATTTTATTCTCGAAGACTAGCTATCTTTCGGAGTTGAAACGACTTTTTAAATTACGGAATAATTTTGAATCTGAGCTGACGCTACACTTGGATTTGCGAGTTCCAGACTTCAAGTCGCATACTTCCCATATAAGAAAAATCAATTACTCTATGCAATTCGAAGATAACATCCAGCGCTCATAAATTTTGCAGTGAGTGTGGATCATGCTGTATACTTCATAAATATTCTAACTAAATGGACGGGTTAGATGACATTTGAATAAATATTTACGGTTTAAAAAGCTCATAGTCGGAAAATTTAAAACTAAAAATTGCCTTTTCTCGAAGCATAAAATTAAATGGGGCAACCGGCAACTAAATGAGCCAAAGAAAGCTTATTTTTATGTCTTTTACAGAATATAGTTAAATTCATATGAGCACCGAAAAACATTAGAAAAAATTCATTCTTCATATGTAGTTGCTTTTTACCGAATATGCTTGTTGATGCGACCAAAAAGAGTCGCATTCAAAAGCCGACATTCTGGCTGGCATCCAAATAATCAGTGTTATAACCGCACCTAAACACTCCGCTCTAATTGAAACCATATTTCTGGGCTTATGTTAACATACCACTAGATACTTCAGTTACTGCGACTCGGACGACCTTTGTGAGGGGAGCTCCGACCACTTTTGGGTAATGTCCCGTGTCAGATATACCCAGGAATCATATCTGTAACTTATCTCCTGGTAAACGGACTCTGCTATTTTAGAATATATCCATGCCTAAGGGGGCTCTCAATAAAAATTTCTATCGAGGTCTATATTAGAGGGATTTTTACATGACAGAATGCTGACTATCAACTGAAAGTTTTCAATTAACTGTAGAGAAACTAATGTATATTTCTAGTTATTTCACAATTTTTCTATAGGAGGAATAATAGGAAGAGAAATCTACTTGGTTGTTTAGAAAATTACAGTTTTAAAACACGTGTTTCGACTTAAGAACAAATAGGCGTTAAATACGGGACCCATAAAAACACACAGGCCATTAAAATTCTAAGACGGTATTTAGTGTTGCATGGTGTTTCAGCAGAATTTTATCTGAGAAAGTTACCAGCCAGCCGTGCAAATCCCCTATTTTTGAAGTGCGTACTGAAAAAAACAGGTTGTAAAGAAGGTGTAGCAGCCGTTCCAGTCTTTTTTCTTCGGCTTCGTTTAGTCGGTAATGGGCGGAAGAATGTCTCGGACATAAAAGATGTTCAGATGGCAACACACTTGTAGGACTGCTCTACACAGTTTGATTGAGATTTGGCCTGGACTTGTATGGCTGAATTTTGTTGATAACATCCATCTCGAATCGCGACAGCGTGGTGGCAGCCGCGATGTGTGACACAGGAAAAACAGCAGGGCGAAGTCGAGTGGGGACCTCTTTTGACGGTTGAGTTCAGCCACGTCTGGAGGTTTCGCTTCGAACACCGGGGGGGGGGGGTTGTCAATTTGTGGCGGTCAAGGATGTGAGAGCAACTTAAACCACGCACAATAAGTTCGTTTTGCCTAATGTCAGAAGTCAGGGAGCTGTGAGGACTAGTTTATTCTATACACAGGGCAGGTTGCCGTAAGTTGGCTTGTTGCTTGCGACAAGAGATAAGCGTCCGTTCGCGGAGAGCGTCAGTCGTGGTGTGTAGTTTACGCGGGAGTGAATGTCTGTGTCAGTAGGTGGGGGTGACTGGCTGAGTGCTGGTCATGAAAGTGGACAAATTAGGGGAGGAATAGGAGCCGCATACTCACAAGGCCTCACAGGTATCAAGCCGGGGCGTTCTACGCGCGTGAGGTGATGAAAGTTTGTGAGGTCAGCCGAGAGTCACTGAAGTTGGACCGGTGGTGTCCCAGTTCTAGTCGGCGGGGGTGGCCGTGTGTCAACAGCTGCCGCGGCCACCGTTCGACAAAACGGAGTCGGAGGAAAGGGGGACTGGAGAGGCTGCTACAAAGGTTCAACAGAAGCTTTCTGGAATGCCTACTCTACAACTGTGTACATACATTTTGATACAATTTGGAAAATGTGGCACAACCGAACAACAAGAACGAGTGTTCTGGCCCTCTGCTTAAACAATAGATATTCTGCGCAATTTCCTTCCATCCTTTGTCCTGGAAAGGTATCACTTAGAGTCTTAGGAAAATGTCCTACGCATGAAAAAGGACTCGGATCGGTTCCTGGAGCAGACAGGCTCCAGCGGCGCGTCCCCCGGGGTAATGCGTAGACAGTTGTCCTGCTCATCTGTGTCGGAGTGCGAGCCCATCCAATGATATGAAGATATAAAAATGAAAGACAGTAACAGCTGCCGAAGTGAGTGAAGAATGCAGACTTACCGGGCCTTTTATTTGGTAGTTTTTGCAATTTTTTTGATCTCAGATATTACATTCCTTGAGAAAGGAGCATTGGATTAATGTCCTGTTTGTCTCAACACCGACTGATAATATCGATTAAGTAAAATGACTATGGCTGGTTTTTGCTATTGAGCTATCTGTTTGAAAGGATTGGTGTTTTCCGTCTCCAACCGCAGGCAAGGGATGTGGTTTGCATATGAAGCAACCACACATAATCAGTGTCTGCAGAGTTTGCACAATTTGTTTGTCGGCTTCCATGGTGACCACTTTTCTCCGTACGACGCGAAACACGTATAACAAGAACACGAGCATTAATTTGCGTAGCTCATAAAGTCACAACTGAAGTCAACGTCCTACCAGCTATTCCAATTCTTTATTTTTTGACAGAAAACCAACAAACCTACTGCCTGGATATATCGCCAGATGGATTGGAACTCGCAACTGCTGGTGTGGATCACCAGATTAGGATATACGGTCTTTATCCCGGATCCGTGACTGGGTTTGAAAAGCCTAAGAATACATTGGACACCCGTGGTCATGTAATAGAACCTGGACCCAGTAAGTTTGAAGGTGTTCCGAAGGGCGCATGATTCAAAACAGTTACAGTTGGTGCCGCCCCAATGATATCGACCACTAGCATCACCATCAATTCATTAACCCTTTTTCCGCTTACACAATTTTAGTTCGCTAACCATATCTCTATAAACAGTTTTTTGAGTGCGGTGAAGGTGGTCTAGGCTTGCATTCATTCATGGAACATTTTTGTTAGTGCATATGCATATATATATATATATATATATATAATCTTACTATGTTTGCATTTATGCGGTTACCGGACTTCTCAATTTCCCCTCCGTCTTTTGCAGTTTCCTGTGAGAGAAAGCCCGAAAACTTTCCTCTGAACAATGAGCCGCAGCCCCGACTTCCACGGCCATTGTTCCCAGGGGGGAGGCCAGATCAGATTGTGAACAGATCCTGCAAGCCCTATATTGTCAATGCTTGTTACAGCACCCCCTATTTACCCCCACCGGCATGTGAATACCCGGAGCCTGCCGGCTACTCTGCGACTCCAGGCAATGGCATTGTGATTCCAGTCATTCTGGGTTATAAACCAACTGCCCCCGGAGAAAATTATACCAAGGGGCATTCAATGAGGATCATGGCACTTCGCTATCATCCGAAAACACCTTATTTGCTGGCCTCGGCAAGCTGGGACAATCTTGTAAAGGTGAGGGGCGCAACACAGACAGCTAAACAAAAAGCGTTACTCATGCTTTAAAAGTAGCCTATTTGTTTTAGATTTGGGACACACGGATTCGCGGTAAACCCGTTCACAAAATATACGGACCTCATTTGTGCAGTCCAGACGGACTTGACATGGATGATGTATACATTCTGACGGCCTCCTGGAGGAAGCGCGAATGTCTACAGGTTTGTTGAGGATTTGGACAAGTTCTGCTAAGGTTAGGTCGTCTGCGACGATTTTACAACGCCGACTTTGTGTCCATGAGACTTGTAGCGCATCCCGTTGGACTGCTAACCAACAGGTCGCTGGTTCGAGCCTTGAGGACTGCAAAACCTAGGAGTGGGTACGGCTGACTAATGACAGCTAATAGGCCGGAAGTGCCTGTTCCAGTCTCTCTTATACTTGTCGGTAATGCCACTATGATACTAGCAACTGAGCGGCTGCCGGTGATGCTTGAGGTTAAGCCCCAAGACACAAGGGGACGAATATGTCCTGTCCAACGACTGGTGAGCGCCCTTCCACCAATTTTGGAGAGGAAAAACTTATTGCAGTTAGGTTGGTATTCATAGAGGGAAAACACAGATGGGGGTGTATTAGAGAAGACACAATCAAACGCTTTTGACTTCTCTGTTTTATGCTCTATTGTTTTTTGTGCTGTAAATCCAGTTATGCGATTTTGATATAATTTAACCCTCATTCCTTTTCAGATTTGGGATATGCGCCAGCTGGCTTCGAAAACAAGCCCGCCGTCAGCGCCGGGTGATCCGATGGAGGATCCGACCCTCACATTAGTCAAGCAAGCCTACATGACACCCGCGGAGTCCATCCCAGTAGCCGGGGTTCCGACTTGGGAAAAGACACCAAATGAAGATCAGGGCGAGTATCTGTACGCAGCGAAGCTACTACCAAGTCGAGCTGTCATATGCGGCGGTTCTGGCTTCAAGGAGGTCCGAATCGTGCATCGCGACACAAAACTGGTGCGTTGTCTTTTTAGGAAGGATATCGGTGCAGGATGTGGGTAGTTTGCATGACAAGACGTACACATGCAAGAAGTGGTTGCGGAGTGCATTGTCGCTGATTAGAACTTTTGTGTCAGTGAGGCCCTTCCCGGCGACAATTTGGGTTTTCGAATGCTCTTTGTTTGGTGAGGTACACACTTTGCCTTTAGTCCTGACGACCATTTACAGTAATGAACTCCCTATCACTTTCACATCTGTCATCCAATCCGCGCAAACAACTCTGACATGCTAACTAGTTGACCGTAATGACATTTAACAACGGCGTGCAGGTTAATCAAAAAGTACAAGAATTTCCTTAACCGTAAAGCCAGACCGACGGTTGAGGCTCCAGATTTCTGGTATTTTGTGACTGTGTTGCGTTACAACTATGTACCAGGTTCAGGGCCTGATTTTTTCGATCCTTTCAGTTGAGTGGGTTCAACCCCAACCACTAGAGTTACATAGTGAAATCAAATAGCCCCCTTTACCCAGGAGACTCGACACGTTTCTAATTCAGAAGAGAGAGTGGCGAGTGAACGTTCCTTTCGGTAAATTCTCATCAGGCCAATACAATTACATAGAGCGGGGTACAGTGAGTGAAACAAAATCGATAAAAGTTAGGTTTTAAATTACAGGCTCGGCAAGAGCGGAAGGGCGCCGAAAGTTGTATGGGGTTAGTCTACCTTTGACCACGGTAAGCGCGGAGCCTGAACCAGGTTTTTTTGGGCGCATAGGGTCGGTTTTCGTAACCTTATGGCGGCCGCTTCTGCTGTTGCTAGCAGGCGCTGGCCCAGTAGCTTAGGGTAGCTCGAAGGGACCTTGTAAATCACACGAAATGCTTCGGTGGGGTCCACACGATGCC
>CACRXP010000361.1:600531-643777 GCA_902702965.1 Spirometra erinaceieuropaei | reverse complement strand
TCTGCGGGATTTTAGTGTGCACGCTAATTGATGAATGTGAAAACATTGCGAAGACCTTTCAATATGCATTTTATGCGGCTTTTTATCCATGGTGGGTAAGTCGGTAGAGTGAGTGCCGGTGGTCGGAACCTCGTCACAGGCAATAGCATGGGTTACAGGGGCTTACACATTTGGGATATGGAACGTTGCTTGGTTGGACTTCATAGAGAAAATCACAAGGGAAACTCCGTGCATTGGCTTCCTCGGGGCAAACACGCTGCCTCATAGAAGCGACTAACAGAGAGCTCAGCGGCTCCGCCTCCGTAACGTTCTCCAGGCACTTTATTTGGTTAATGTGTTTTCAAAACGGACGGAAAACGACCAAAGGCAGATCAGGAGTAATTTTGTTTCAAGTGGCTTTCAGTAGCTGTGTGAGTTATCGCTGCACTTTAGGGCACGACGGATCTGCTAATCTGACGTTGAAAAATCGATAAAACACCTGGTTCTCTAAAAATGACCTGTGCGTTATCAAACTGACTCCCACGGTTAGCATCAGACAAAAAACCAATTTTCAAGTGCTAATTACTCTCCTCTCAGAGCGAAACAATTCCAGACACGCAGTCAAAGTCTAGGACACATATTAGCATAGGAAATTGCCTGAATGTATCGCAACGTCCATTTTCACCCGCATTTATGAACATTTTATTTGATAAAATGACGTGGACACATTTTCCGCACAATAAAAGAGCATTTGCTTAGAGGGTTTGGATAAGCGAGCAAAATGCTCAATGTCTAAGGCGTCTGGAAATTGTCACATCAGCTCACGACAGCTTATCAACTGCTTCCTTTCACTTCATAACATGTATTACGAGTAATAAGTATGTACCTGCTGGAATTTGTTCCGAAAATCAATGAGAAAACCGCAAACATGTAGTCTAATCGACTAAAAGGCCACTTAGGAGTGTCGTGTAAATAGTACCAAAAACTCTTAAAATCAGAGGACCAGGTATTTTTGTATAGTCTCGTTATCTGTACGGATTTTGTTTCCCACGCCGTATGTGGGCTGCTTTCAAAAAGCGTTTTTTCAAATGGCCCCTTTCTCTCTGATTAGACTGCTTGTCTTGAACTATAGCGAGACTATTTTCATGTTAATTTTTCGCCTTTATTCAACCTGTTGTATATTCATCGCTCGTTATCCATGTTATAAAACGGCAGGAAGCAGTCGATATGCCATCGCGAATTTTTTGGCACCAATAAATTCCGCTATTTTGCCTGTTTTAAATTCAAACAGGAACAAAATCAAATTCCTTCAGTTGTCTGCCTCTGTCTTCTTTAAATCAGACTCCTCTCTCTTTGCTTGAGATGCTTTTATTATTCCATCATTCTTACGTGCTGGAACGGTTGACGTAATTGTTGTTCTGGGCTGGGTATGTGAACGACACACTCGCCCTCCTGTAACGGGGTCATATGTTGACATTCAAGGGTGTTTCAGCGCCGTCCTCCCAGGCATCTTGTTGAAAATGGAGGAGAAAAAGAAAAAAAGAAAAAGAAAATTAGACGAGGAAGAAGAAGATGATGAAAAAGAAGGAAGAAGAAGAAGAAGAAGAAGAAGAAGAAGAAGAAGAAGAAGAAGAAGAAGAAGAAGAAGAAGAAGAAGAAGAAGAAGAAGAAGAAGAAGAAGAAGAAGAAGAAGAAGAAGAAGAAGAAGAAGAAGAAGAAGAAGAAGAAGAAGAAGAAGAAGAAGAAGCATGGTGGCCGCGCGCTGATTGCAGTGTACTGATTATTTAACTATGCAGGGAATGAGACGAGAAAAAAGCCGCATAGGACTCAGATGTCAGAAAAACACCTCCGAAACCGTTGGCAGCCTTCTCCTACCACACAGGCCTAAGATAACCATCAGACACCAAGCAATGGACCCAAAAAACCGTCATTACGATGCACTTGCTAGATCAGATGCATTTGCGGAAAGCACGTCCTTATCGGTGAAACGGACGATTATTTCGGACCCGGAGGATCAAAGAGGTCATAAGAGGGATGATGTTAACACTCAACTCACGGCTCACTGGGCAATATTCAACCATACCTGCAAATTTTGCGAAACAGAAGGCGGTTAGTATACTAGTCGCCAAATAGTTGAATCGAAATTCTCAGGCGCGAAGTGGATGTGGCGGCCTCGCCCTTCAACCCTGACGTTAATATCTACCTCTAGTCGAAGTGTTCACTCACGTGGGTTGCTTGGTAATGAACGTTTTTCGAGAGGGTCTAGACTCTTTGGTGATTAAACTAATTTGCCATTTAAGGCGCAACCATTAATGACTAAAACGTGGCCTGCGAATAAATCATAGTGTCGCTTACGAACACCCATAATGCCAAAACCAGCCAACCAATTCACAGGCACACGGCAGCACATTAACCGCCTCCCGTTACTCTGTTGGCGCCTAGTCCGCCCACCCTCCTATGCTGATGATTTAGGGTCTGAATCCGAGACGTGAGGTCTATAAAACCCTTGTTCCGCTGATTGAGTGCCGTTGCTTGGCTGATTAATGAGAGCGGGAGTTTCCGAAGGAACATCTGCAAAGTTGAAAAAGGGGGCCAAAATCATTCTATTGACCGTCTGATGCTGCGGAAAGGTAGGCTTCACGATTGTTTTCGAAGACTGGAAGACGCAGAGAGTTGCCTTGTTCCGTGGATGAAAGGAGGGTTTCCTTCTGTTCGTCCACATACAGTCGACTTCATTGTCGCGCAGTATGTCGGCAATTACACAGAAGTTGTGTCCGTGTTGGACTGATGAGCCGTCCGCATGGAACGATATTCTCCTCCGCCAGAATTTCTAATTTGCTTTTTTGTTTTTTTTGTTATACAGTCAACCGGCATTTTAGAATACGGTAAAAATTCGATTTTTTAGCTCATCACCACAAAAACATCCTGAGATATTTACGCACCAATACAACGAACCCTGCGCTTCCAACTTCAGGCGACTAGTCCATATTTTGAAGTTCATGTTTTTAGCTGGTGGTCACATCTTTAAATGTGCTCCAGACGGGGTCGCTGTGTACTTTTCTATCATTTAAGGACTTTCGAAGCTGTCTACGCGGGAGGTCAAGAATTCTGCAAGTTCAGTAAGACCACCATAAACTAAAAGCTATTCGGCCGTCGTTGCCGACGATGTCCACCGTTTGTTCCACAGTCAGGGAGCGCAGGAATGGGGACAGGTGCGCGAGTTAGTCTGCGGTGGTAGTAGACTTACACAGCATCTACCTCACCCTCTTCTCATCCCCCACCTGCGCCCGGTGCCAAGACAGAGTTAAGAAGACCGGAGGCGGGAAGGACGCAGGTGGATGGCACGACCTACCCCGCACCTTGGCGTTCCACTTAACACCCCTTGGTCCACACAGCAAATGACCAGGATTGTAACCAACAGCAAAAATTAGGAGCGACAGGGGGCCCAGTGGGCGCGACGTCTGCCGGCAGCCGGATCTGCTACCGTACTCCGAAATGTTGAAAGTTGTTATTGTGCGCATTCCGATAACGCCTGCCATAATCCGATACGGTCCCCACGTTGGCTCAGGACATCTACCGCGTGGCTACTTTTGGAAAACCTGGTTCGGGGTTCCAGGAATGCCGCCAAAAACGCTGTATCCTTTTAGACTATTATTTATAAAATTTGTCGTTCGCCTGGCGTCAGGTAAATGAAAGAACTGGGCCAGCAAGCAAGTCTTCGTACTCTCGACTGTTGCTTGAAGCCGCTTTATTGCATGTATTGCTAACCACTCAATTTACCTCGGAGCCCTTTAACTGGAAACCGCGATTTGAATATGCTCGACACAGCGGGGTACAATTCGTTTTTATAAAGTTTATTTGTTGCACAAAATTTCGGTTTATGGAGATATTATTGGCAGGTTGGCAGAGACTGACCGTTGTTCCGTGGAAATCGTTTTGTCGTGTTGATTACTGACAAGTTTTGAATATGGAGTTGCTATTAGTGTTATGCGATACTATACTAGCAGCAGAGGTATTAACTAATTTCCCAGACGCGCGTGTTACGCCTATTTTCTGCCGCTGCATGACACAGCTGTGAGGGGTTCGGCTCATCAGTGGGTCCCCCGACATTCCCCGTCTGCTTCCTGGTAGATAATCCAGTTAAGGTGTTGTTACTTTTTAATTTCCTCAGAAATAAACTACTAACTTGGAGTAAATCAGCTTAAACTAATTCCTATAGGCGCAGGCCGAAATTTTATGCATGAATATTTGGGCCGAATTTCATCAGCCATAGTCCACGCGTGCCATACAGGTCCGAATTCCCAAAATCCACATGCATGGGGCTTCAGTAAGGTGCATTCTAGTCTCCCATAAATGTGAGTGTCACAAAGGACCTCAATACTAAGGGGGAACCAAGTTATTCGTCTAGCCGGCAACCTTTCAAGTCAAGAACTATATCGACCTCACTCACGCACCCTCTCCCCCGGCTGCCAGTGATCAGTCTGAGTAAAGTTGGCTGTGACTAAGACTGGCCTCGGTTGGTGACGCGAGTCAGTCACCATTCACTGGGTCAATGAATTAATGTCTTGATTTCCAGGTGAATCAACCTTATTACTCCCGCACCCACACCAGCAAACCTGAGTCCTTCCGATTGGCGACAAGATTCAGCGCAGGCGGTTAATGTGACCTGAAGGCCTCTGTCGAAGTGCATCCTGTTTTTTTCATTCTGTGTGAATCATATCCATTAAAATACAAATCTTGCGTAAATTGGGGATAAATTTGCCTACTCAAATCCATCATCCGCCATCATTACGGCAACAAGTTGCGTTGTATGATTGTTTCATGATTGATGTGTGATGCCTCGTTGAATGCTGATGTGCACCCACTTACACACGCGGCAAGCGCTCTTGCCATGAGTATGCAATAGTCTGACCAGAGCGCACAGTGAAAGTAGACAGGAAGAGTGCTTCCAAGCATTTTGGTGGAGGTAGTATTGGTTTTTTGTGGTTTTGTGTTTGGCGGACGGGTGTTGGATGCGTTGACGTTGTGGTGAGTTCGGAGATGCCCAGTGAGGTCAGACTGGACCCTTAAAGTCCGCTGACCGCATGGACATGATGTTAGGTTTAACGGGTTGTGACTTCCCTGCCAGCACATGGCCCCTTCATAGGCGGGGCTGGAAGGGGCTGGGTGGGGCCAGAGCCCCCTCTGGATTAAAGCATTTTGAAGCGTATTTGCATCGAAACATATGTTTCAAAAGCACCACTCATTGTACCTTCTTTGGCATTAAAAGGAGCTAATTTATCAAGCTTGGCTTATAAATCATGGAGAAAGCATCCGTTTACGCCCACTGAATGTAGCTGCGGATGAGCACACTATACTGAGGTTTTGTTTAAGTCCCTCATTGCGTAAACTCTCATTTGTCCACCGGATTAGAATCTGTGTGTGTTATTTATTCGTTTATTTGACAATCGATTGCAGATAATATCGTGAGTCAGCCAATGCTGTTTTCATGCTCTTGATAGCTGTCTTAGTTCATTTATGTATATTATGCTAATTGTTTAGGTATCTACTCACCATCCAGTTCAAGTAGTCGAGTTGTATGTCTATGTATGTATATTTAGCCTTGGTGTTCGTAGTCCACTTATACAAATTGTTTATCGTCTTTTACTGAATATTCAAAGCAATTATGAAGCGTAATTACTCTGGCTATCACTGAAGCACCAGCCGTCGAAGCGGGGACTTTTGGAACGCACAACTGAATGGCACAACATATGTTGAAGTCCATGTATATACTGGCACTGACATTTATTATGATTGTACATATTTTCCAATCCCTTTTTCGTTTATACAATAAATAACTCATTCACATGAATTTGCGTCGCGTGTATTTGATATTGGCTGCCGATTAGTGGGCACGTGTACGGCGGGGTCACTGTGAGTACTATGTAATACCGTAGTACTCTACGTACGCAGGGTGGCTTCCGACGTGTAACCTGTGGGAACAATGAGGCACTGCTCCTCAGGGGACTCGGTATACAGGACGATATTTTAAAGTGGTGCAAAAAGTGGGCGGGGATGTGGCGTCCCCTGCGCATTTTTTTCGCTGGCGGGGCTAGGCGAGGCTATCGCGTTGCATGCCCCGCCACAGCCCCGCCTAGCCCCCTCATGGCCCCTCTAGCCCCGCCATTTTTGAGGGGGCCAGGCGGGGCTAGGCGGGGCTGGTGCTGGCAGGGTTTCATTCATCTCACTGTTGTTTTATGCGTTTTCTCCTCAGCCCTCGTCCTCGAAGATCACTCCTTCCCTCTAATAGCAGTAAACCAAGTCCAAGATCATGAACGGAACCCCTCTAGGTTCTTTCGTTGATTCCTATGTGCTTTACTGTGGCTTTCAAGGTGTGCCTGTCTCGCTTGCTTGTGTCTACCCTGTTTGCCATCACTGATGACTATGAAACCGTAGAAAAGTAGCTTAAGGAGAAATTTTTCAACCTTTTCTACGAGGCTGCAGTACCATAATATACAGATCTGTCTCTCTGTTGCGTAACTAGCCGGCTTACAAATACGTTCCTCACTCTTTTCAAACATTTATTCCAATAAGTTCAGTCGGTAACGAGAACGACAGTATAGTAGATCTAGCTTTTACTAATGGCCTTTATACTCCATATTTAAGTTTCCACCGAGGGTCTCTCACAAGTGATTCAAGGTTGGTTCGCTGTCGTCTTTAAGTTTCCCCCGCTAAATAGTCAATGTTAAGGCGAAACCAAATTGACTTGCATCATGTAAATATCCACTAGATAAAAAAACTCTACAGAATCGGTGTTCTGACAATTTTTTTCTCCCACTTACGATTCGACCCTTTTATGACATCTTATGGCACACGTCTGAAAGTCCTCTACTTTATTCCACAGAAAGGCTTAACTCTAATACTGTTTACTACACATTTCCGTGCTTTATTTCGAACAGGGCTAAAGAAACTGCCTTAACAGTTTCAGCTCTCATCCGTAAGTTCACTATCTGCTTATTTAAAGCGCGGCTAAATAGATAAACTAACTTCCAATATGAGGTTTTATCAGTATAGGTGAAACGGGTTTTTGAATTTTTCCGATTCATACCCTCCCAAGTCTGCTGAACACATCTTTTGCTTCAGACCGTCGACTTTGTCATGCCAAGTCCTTTTTCCCTTGATTACATCGGCACTGATTTCATTACGAAGAAATTAGGAAAATTGAATTTGGTAGATTCCCTCCTCGCCAACCACTTTACATGTTGGAATAGCCTAATATCTCCTTTACTACGAGATTGATTTCGTCCCAAAAATTATTTAAAAACACTTAATTTGCGTTAACAACCCAAAGTAAGTCGGAACTATCAACATCAAGAACTCTCTTGTTAAAGGACTAAATGAACTACCCCCTCTGCTAAGCAGGTTGTTCTGCCTTCCGTAAAAACTGTTTATTCCCTGATTTTGGTAAAATTATCTGGCTATGCCTGCTTTTAAATCTGGCCTTTTTCCCGGTGTTCAGAAAACGGCTGTTCATGCCAAACTGGCAGGAAAACTGATTAAGTTGTAATGAACTGTAACCCATGCGTCCCTAGCTCCCATGGGGGCAAGCGCGACTTTTCCTGCTATCTGTAGGGTACTTAATTATAAGGCCTTGCCCAATAGTGATAAGGTAACTTGAACTATAACGCAGTGTCCTATCTGTCATAATTTGGTTTTGTTAGGAAACTACTAAGCACAATAATGTACTGTAAACATAGCTTATGCGGAATACTGACGACTCACGTTTGCCCGATTTCCTCTCCAAAACTTTCCTCAATATAGCGTTGGATGCATATCTGTCGACTTATTTGACAGACGATGCTCCATCCCTACACCTGAGAATTGACCGTGGAACAATCCGCACGCTCCAGCTTCGGATTCCTTTTTGACAGGCATTCATGCTGCCAAATCGGACCTCCACAGCCCGTATGTGATCCGCCCTCCGTATAATAAAATAACCAGTGGCATTTGTGTGGGGATTAATTCAAGTAAAACCTTAACTAATTATCTCACTTTCCTTCGGGCGTCAGGCTCGATCATGCCTGATCCATTACAATTGACACACCCCTAACCCGATCCATGTTGTATCTTTCTTTGAAAATGCCTGTAAACTAACATTAGATACAATTATTACTAGTATATTACTATTTCTATTATATGGTCGCCAGATTCTTAACTCTTCTTAACATGGCCTATTGTCCGAGCGCTAATGTGGGACCGTAATCTGGCTTTTCCGAATCTACTCACTTCTAATCTCAACGAACACCTACTGGTGTTCGTCACCTAGTTCGATCTTTCCAAAGCTTCAAGTAAAGTGCCACAAAGGATTTAGAAATTTTTAGTTCCCTTATTGACTTGGGCAAGTCACGTCTATTTAACTGGAGGCAAGTGGCCTTAGTTGGGTCCTCATTTCTAAATAAGATCCTAGGGCTGTGTTCCTCGGGATGCCGTACGAGGCTGTCCTTTCTTCATACTTCACATGGATGATATTTTGTTTGCTGTTGGAAGCAAGCAGCATTTTGTTTATGCTGATAAATCCGCATATGTGCATTCCCTACTATGCATTTACAGGCCAGAGTTGTTTAAAGAAAATTCGGCCTGATTCTTCTGTCCTTTCTGAAGGCAGCTCAGCATGGCTAATGAAATTCTGTCACTCTAGATGTCACCTTATGTGTCTTAACCATACTTCGTGTTATTTTAAGGTACCCCTGTGACTGAATGTTTCACTACTTGTGTCCATCTTATGCCAAGAATTTAAACATCTTTTCACATGCTGATAGGATTACAGCCAAATCCTCCCAAGTTCGCTGTCTCATTTCTCATAGTGTTGCCTTTCGAAATCATACTGCAACTTTAACATAGGTTTATACATTCTATTCTTTATTCCGTTGCTCCTCTCTGATCCAACGAACAGATTAAGCTGTTCTGAAATCGAAAACATTCAAAAGCTGTTTGCAAAAAACACTTCTATACCAGACACAAGCAAGTGCACATTATTCAGATTTATTTCATATATACTGAATTGGAGGGACTGAATACTAGTCTCTGTCTTCTTGAATATTCGAATCTTTACAGATTGCGGTCCTTATCCGTGTACGTTCCCACGTATGTTTTCCCATTTTATTGGCACATTTCACCACATACTTTGCATTTTTTGTTTGCCTCGGAAAATTGTGGCCTTCTGTTTTTCCCCCAACCTTCGTACTATTTGTTTGAATCTCCCGTTTTCATCCCGCGCAACTTGACGCCGCCCGTCTGACTATACGCCATCTTTCTGACTGTACGCCTGGAGACATTTGGTTGTAAGTGTAACATTTAAATCTTGCTAATCATGCCAATTATAGAACCGTGGTTCCGTACAATTCTGCACTTATTTACATCGTTTCCACGTACGGACTGCACGAAGTAAACCGACTCAGGCGACCGAATCTAGACAGGCTAAAGAGCAGCTGGGTTCAACAGACCCTGTGCGAGTAACGCGAACAGGCAACAAATAGCAGTCGAAAGTACTCCACAAAGTTAACCAAATTCGAGGCTTCAGAAATGGATGTCACAGAAATCTCTGTCAGCTCCCGATTTGGACAGATATTCTCCCACGCTTGGAGACAATGACACCATCCTCGAATCATATAAGGAAAAGATACGGATTTTGGAGGAGCAGTTGAAGGAGAAGATTAAATTGGTCAGTCCAAAAGCAGTATTGGATACATCTCCGCCGGAATCAAAGCCCGTTGTTACCGACGACTCCTCAGTGGTTGGATGTTCGCAGTCGCTGCCTCTTCTTGATCCAGAGTCTAAGCAATCACGCCTTACTGAGCTTAACCTTTTACGACACCCAGAAACTGCAAAGGCAGACTCTCATGATTGTTACCAGCGCCCTATGCCCCCTCAGTTTTCCCTTCCACAGCGGGAAATACTGTACTTTGACGGAAACCCCCTCAAATATTGGTTGTTCTTAAGAAGCTTTGAGAGTGGAATCGCAAAAAGGGTTAGCGACGACGAAAGTCGGCTCTCTTACCTAATCCATTATTGCCGGGGTGAGGCGAGAGAAGCCGTTGAGAGCTGTGCCATCTTGGAGCCTAGTGAAGGGTATCATGAAGCTCTCAAGATCCTTAGGCGACGGTTCGGCCAGCACCACTCCATTGCCAGGGCCCACATAGATAATTTGATTGACGGTCCGGTCATAAAATCTATGGATCCTACCACCCTGATGAGGCTGGCTGGGGAGATGAGGAACTGCAAGAACACGTTAAAGCAGTTAGAATATTTAGCGGACTTAAATTCATCTAGGACGCTAGCTGCAATCGTCAGGCGACCACCTCAACCACTTCAGTTTAGGTGGTCAGAATCCGCTTCATCAATATTACGCTTGGAAGGGAGCCAACGTTCTCAGATCTAACCGAATTTGTCGACGAGAGAGCTGATGTATTGATGGCACACCAATCCTACTCCTCAGGTCCAGTCCCAGCGCACAGTCGTTCCCCGGGCGATCGAGGACCGATGCATAAGGCCTATACACATCACACACAAACTCTAGCAGTGTCCACAGTACCTAGGGTCCCGACGCTGCGCCGACAGTGTCTGCAGTGCGAGGAAGCCCATTACACCGATAAATGTGGCATGTTTGTCGCCCTCAACCTGCCACAAAGACTAGCTTTCGTTGAACGTAATCGATTATGCCATTCTTGTCTGAAACCCAACCACGATGCCATCAACTGTAGGTCGCGCAAGACATGTGGTGTCGCGCGGTGCACCATGCGCCACCATCCACTGCTGCACCGGCCAGAAGACGGGGCTGGTGCGTCCCAAACGTAAGAGAACCCAGAGCAGAATATTGAAGCAGCTCACTGTCTCACAACATACGGCGCAGACCAAGTCGTTTCTCTAGGAGTGTTACCAGTAAAAGTGTTTGGTCCTCTCGGTTCGGTTATCACATATGCCTTCCTTGATAGTGGCTCAGATACTACTCTCATCGATGAATACTTGTTGAAACGATTAGGCCTCGTTGGCCGACCAGCAGTGTTGTCAGTATCCACTGTCGTTCAGACAGCAGAAGTGAGTTCCGAAATAGTGGGTTTTCAGCTGTCTGCGATAGAAGGGCGGGAGCCACTGGAAGTCAAAAAAGCCTGGTCCGTTAGTTATCTTCCTAAGTTGAAGCGCTTTGCCTTAGCTAGAAACCAGGCAGCACGTTGGGAACATTTACGTGACATCGAACTCCCCCTTTTTGAAGGAGCGAAGGTATCAATATTAATCGGAATGAATGTACCTGCTGCTCACTGGGTACTCGAACATCGATACGGCGGACATGAAGATCCCTATGCAGTTCGTACCCCTCTTGGTTGGGTACTCATGGGACCAGTAACTGAGCAAGATCGTCGAGGAGTGAACGTTGATTTTTTGAGCGAGAAATATTCCGTCATGGAAACGCTAGAACATATGTGGAACTTTGATTTTGGTGAGCCCAAACCTTTGGATAAGGCATATTCAGTGGAAGACAGAAGAGTTTTAGATTTGTTCAAATCCCATGCGCATCTGAAGCGAGGGCACTTGGAAGTCCCTCTACCCTGGAAGTTAGGTTCTCCCTGTTTGCCTGACAACGAGCTTGTTGCTCGCAGACGTTTATATGCCTTGAAAAACAGATTTCTGAAGAACCCGGAGTATAAGGAGCGATATGTCAAGGCCATCTTTGACTATATCAACAAAGGTTACGCAGAACCCGTTGCACCAATATCCACCGTCGTTCCCGGACAACTTTGGCATTTACCCCATCACTCCGTAGTTAATCCGATGAAACCGGAGAAGCTGCGAGTAGTTTTCGACTGCGCCAGCAAATACAGGGACACATCACTCAACCTCCAATTACTGCAAGGTCCAGACTTGGCTAACAGTTTGTGTGGAGTTTTGACCAGATTCCGCGAGTTTCAGTACGTAGCGGTTGCAGACATAGAAGCTATGTTCCACCAGATCCGAGTTCCGAAAGCCCAGCGTTCGTTTTTACGTTTTCTATGGTGGCCGAATGGTGACTTAGCACGAGAATTTGAGGTTTATCAAATGGCGGTACACCCGTTCGGGGCAACCTCTTCTCCATGTGTTGCTATCTACACCCTAAACCGGTCGATAGATCGGGTGGTAGACTTCCCCTCAGCGCACAATGTTAATTACTTGCGAAAGTGTTTCTATGTCGACGATTGCTTGATCAGCCGTGACCCCGCACAAGCCCTTAGGGATGTAGCTTCTCACTTGCGAGCAGCTCTGCAAACTCACGGTTTCCGTTTACATAAGTGGCGGAGCAACTCGGTTGAGGCCCTCGCGGACATCCCTGAGGAAGAGCGAGCCGACGGGGGAATCTGCCTCGATCTTAAGCCAGCCGATACCCACAGAACACTAGGTGTCGAATGGAACAAGTCTACGGACTCATTCAGATTCACAGTCAAGTGGCCTACAGAGACGATTACTAGAAGAACGATGCTCTCGTATATCTCAACCCTCTATGACCCACTTGCGTTCGTTGCTCCTGTTTTGTTGCCAAGTTGCTGCTGCAGCAGTTGTGCCGCTCCAATCTCGGATGGGACGACAGGATCGACGCTGTACACGCGCGACAGTGGTTTAACTGGACGAAACAGTTTCAGGGTCTTAGCAATGTTCGAATCCAACGCTGTTTGACCCCGGTCGGTTTGGATATTGTCGAGCAGTATCAACTACACGGTTTCTCGGACGCGTCAAACAGCGGGTACGGGGCCGTAGTCTACCTTCACGCAGTGATCAAAGATGGCACTACATTTACGATGTTTGTGTGGGGCAAATCTCGAGTCGCGCCTCTCAAGGTCCAAACCATACCACGGTTAGAACTCACCGCTGCGGTTCTGGTCGTTAAACTAGTGAAGCAGGCAGAGTTGGAACTAACATTACCAATTTCTTCAAAGACTATGTGGACGGACTCGATGGTCGTCTTACAACTGATAAGGAACACCACTTCACGTCTTGAAACGTTTGTGGCTAACCGTATCGCTACCATATTAGGCCTATCAGATCCTTCACAATGGCGGTACGTAAATTCCGAGACTACCCCGGCTGACGAAGCTTCGAGAGGCGTAGCTGGTGACAGGCTGGAAAAGAGTTTGTGGCTCACGGGTCCCGTCTTTCTAAGCAAGAAATCAGACGAATGGCCCAAGGAACCAGATCAACGACCCGTTGTTGTTACAAAGATATGCGATGCCACCGTAAATGCTGTTCTTTTTGAAGATCGCTGGCTGACGGAGCTTTCGGGCTGCGGTAGCTGGAGAAAGCTGCTAAGACTTGTTGCTTGGCTGCGACGATTTCAAGTCTTCTTGAAAAATAAGGTCTCACATCAACCAGAAGTCGTCTCCAAGCAACTTACCGTGGCAGACTTAGAAGGTGCCGAATGCGATATCTTGAGGTTGGTTCAGAGACAATTCTTCGAAAACGAGCTTAAGTGCGTACACAGCAATCTGCGAAACACTGATTTCAAGAAATTGAAAGCGATCAACAGTCACTGAAGCACCTTTCACCATTCATCTCCAACGGTCTGATTAGAGTGGGAGGGCGACTTCAATACGCACCGATTCCGTGCGATACGAAACACCCGGTTATCCTCCCGAAAAATCATTTCGTATGTCGGTTAATCGTGCAACATGTTCATCATCTAAATGGTCATGTAGGGATATCACACACCAGTGCCATCCTTCGAGAAAAATACTGGATAATTCGAGGCCAAGCACTCATTAAAAAGGTAGTTGGGTCTTGTTTTGTTTGTCGGCGCTGGCACTCGCAACCCTGTCGACAGTTGATGGCTCCTTTGCCGCTTGATCGACTGGAGCCGTATAATCCACCTTTTACGTTCACGGGGGTCGATTACTACGGACCATTTCAGGTAAAAATAGCCCGACGATCGGAAAAGAGGTATTGCTGTCTGTTCACATGCCTCAGCATTTGCGCAGTTCACATCGAGGTGATCACAAACATGGGGACTGATTCGTTTCTGTGTGCTTTCGGCAGATTCGTTGCCCGGAGAGGCTGTCCACGAAAAATTTACAGTGATAACGGACCCAATTTCAAAGGGGCTGAGAACGAACTGAAGGAATTGCTGAAGAAATGGAACCAGGATCGAATAGCTAGCTCTCTTGCGGAGAAGGGATGCGATTGGATCTTCACGCCGCCGACAGCAAGACATCGGGGAGGAGTATGGGAGCGCCTGATACGGTCCGTCAGACGGGTTTTACGTTCAATTTTGGGTTCACAAGTGGTCACAGATGAGGTTTTCGTAACAACCATAACCGAGACAGAGAAGATAATGAATGACCGGCCGCTGGTTAAGAACAGTACGGACCCGAACGAGTACGGTGTACTCACTCCCCAACACTTTTTGCTGAGTACTCGGAACCTTTCATCATCTGTTGACGAATGCAGTCCCTGTAGACTTAACCGACGGTGGCGCCAAGCCCAACATCTTGCTGATATATTCTGGAAAAGGTGGATCAGTGCCTACTTACCATCGTTACAAGCTAGACAAAAGTGGATCGGTGAGGCCCCGCAGCTCCGTATTGGAGATCTGGTCCTTGTAGTCGACAAAGTAGCGCCACGAGAACACTGGAAGAAGGCCATAGTGGAAAAGCTGCTCGAATCAAAGGACGGAAGGGTGAGAGATGTTGAAGTGAGGACGCAACATGGGAAATTAGTGAGAGACGTGCGCAGTTTGTGCCTGTTAGAGAACCACGAACCAAGCGATGAATGATATCCGCGCCAACGACAGCCGCAAATTTTGGGTGGGAGTGTACGTTCCCACGTATGTTTTCCCATTTTTATTGGCACATTTCACCACATACTTTGCATTTTTTGTTTGCCTCGGAAAATTGTGGCCTTCTGTTTTTCCCCCAACCTTCGTACTATTTGTTTGAATCTCCCGTTTTCATCCCGCGCAACTTGACGCTGCCCGTCTGACTATACGCCATCTTTCTGACTGTACGCCTGGAGACATTTGGTTGTAAGTGTAACATTTAAATCTTGCTAATCATGCCAATTATAGAACCGTGGTTCCGTACAATTCTGCACTTATTTACATCGTTTCCACGTACGGACTGCACGAAGTAAACCGACTCAGGCGACCGAATCTAGACAGGCTAAAGAGCAGCTGGGTTCAACAGACTCTGTGCGAGTAACGCGAACAGGCAACAAATAGCAGTCGAAAGTACTCCACAATCCGTCTTACTTGTCCATAAATCATTTGCTTTGTTTTTCCACAATTATTCCCCCCCCCTACGTCTTTTTCCAGCTTTGATGCCTCTACTTTTTTGCTACCAAGTGCACCTCAATTTGTACTAATCTACCAGTCAAGCGTGGGACATTATCAAACTTCCCAGTAATTAAGAGAATACTGCATATTTATATTTATATGGATCTGATTAGCGTTTACTTTCATCATTCTTTGCGAGCAATTTTCCTCTTGACTTCGAAAAAAGACCCCTGCTTATGTAGACATATGTGCTGTACCTTTACCGCTATCACTGCTAATTCATATCACAATGGCAGAGGGACGCGCAACGAATGCGTCACGGAACTCACTCGTCCCGTTGTGCTTTGAGATTCCTTTTCGAGTTCTGTCAACAGCCGAACAGCGACACTGATATAGGTAGAAAAACATTGCTGCCAGAGACAATGGGGACTGTAATGGCCATTTCTCGCTTGATAGCCGTCATCAGTCACCCACAACCAACCGTGAGGTATGCATCTTTCGATGTTTGAACATGCGACTTATTCGTCAGATGTCCAACGCTCCAATCATTGAGCCGCAAACTTGCTGTCCTGTCGATTGCGATCAGGTACATTACAAATGGTAGGTATATGTGATTCGCACCTACTGATGCCATTGCCGGTTTGTATTACGTCCGCAATTTTGCGCGCTGGAAGTCCGTATGTAAGCCTTTTTGTCAGCGCGCATATTCCATATTGCGTCTGGTTTCGCGCGTCGCCGTCTCTCATAGGAAATTTAGACTTGTTTCCGGTTCCGGCATTAGGATGTCCACGAAGTAGGACGGTGTGCCTAAAACACCAATCTAATAAAAAGCTACGGCTTCGCGACCCAAACTTATTTCACCGCCCTGGTTCCGATCGCTAGTCACCCTCGTGAGGGTCTCTTCTGGTCCCACGCAGATTCGACTCCTGGCCTTCTAGAACTCATAATTTCCGTACGCATTTTCATGAGGTTTTTATTCTCAGACTGCTGTGCTCTAGCTGGAACAGAACACTGCCATCCAGATAAACAGCCTATGAGACGTATTATAAATGCCGTGGTTGTCATGTCCGTTGTACTTCGACCTGTTAATTACTGCCTCGCAAACTAGGTAATCCTGTCTCACGCTGGGCTTCTTCCGCATCTCCTCACGCAGTAATTTTTTTTCCTGCGTACTTCACTTGAAAGACTCGAGTACTCGGGACTCTCCCTGCGCCTTCCGTTCACGTGTCTACCGCCCTCGCAACGCCAATGAAAAATTTTGATCGTTTTTTCTCACAACCATTTCATGCTGAGGCCGATGTAAGCTTCAAGTATCTATTGGTCGCGGGTGACACTAATATGTAGCGAGCAGCCATCACGACCTGTCTGGCGTCATTGTTCAAGACCTCGCTGCCTCAACGTCATCCACCCTTTTGCAGTGAGCCCTTCCAGACGCACTGACCTGAAGTCGCACGACCGACAGCTCGGGCATATCTGCGTCCGCACAGCCGCAACTGCCCATGAGGCCACTTGAACGCACTTCCTCCCTGCAACAGCAACCTAAGCCACTGGGACACCACCCCTTGGCAAACACAACACGCACTGACTGGACACCACTTGAACTTGGCCCACGAGCCTTCAAAAGTGGCTGCCACTACTATCTCAAGGACTCCCAGGCATGACTGGACGCAGTCAACACCAGCTCTGGATTCGCCAGTGGCCACTGCCCCCTGAGAGGACAACTCTGGATTCTGTGCACAATAAACCCGTCATTCTGGTGCCTTTTGTCTTATTCTTCCAATAAAATTTTACGTCAGTATTGTAGTGCTCAGATTACACACTCTCACATCACCTGCCGCAAAAAATCTTCCTGAAGTCCACCATCCAGCCCCAGAAATTTCGAAGACTTTCTTGAGGCTGTGGCTGTTGGGGTGCTGAGTCAGGTTGCTGATTTTCCCGCCCGAGGATAATGCATACTTGACCTAATTTTCTGTAGAAGTTGCATACCTTTGTCAGTGTCATCTCTAGGCCCACCCGTAGGCTCAGACCACAACCTGGTTGCGTCAACGTTAGAACTTGAGGCTGACTAAATTTTGTCCTCAAAAGTTAGCTTCTTCCTTGATTTCTACTTAGCTCGCATGGGCGAATTATTAACACTCCTTAATTCCTACGAGTGGACTGATTTCTTCCTAAGTTCGCATGTAAATGTCTGCACTGCTAAATTGTACGAAATTTGGGACCCACTAATTTCCCATTTTTCCAGCGTAAGCAAAAAAAGTAATGTCAGGGATGAGGTTTTCCTACCCTTACCCTTTCGCCGTAGGTTGCGCAGACTTCCTGTCGATTCCATATTCGGGACCGTGTTCCCATTCTGCTTTGATTTGTGATATTTTCAGCAGGCCAGGAGGTTGTCCGAAAAAAACAGCCAGCCGAAGGGGTCGAATCCACAAGAAACCGTTCGTCAAATGTTCCGAATCTTTCCTCTCGAAAAGTACGGCTCAGAAAAACTCATCATCTCACCCTTCGAGACACCTTCGGTAATCCTACAGCTGATGCCCAATTGACCGCTCATATATTCAGTGCATTCCTGTTCAGAACTTTTATTAAAAACTCGACAGCTCCGCTTCCGACCATCTAGAAATTGACCGGGGCAGTTCTCAAAACCATAACTTCACTCTTTTGGAGTGACTTTAGTGATTCGGCGTCTTCGTCAGTCTCATGGCCCTGGGCCTGATGGTGTCCCAGTTAAAATTCTAAAAGCTGATGTAAGTGTAATTTTTCCATTCCTCTTATGCAAGATACTTAATCTGGCTCTTGAAAGTGAAACCTATCCCACTTTGTAGAAGGGATCCCACATGTTGCCTATTCCCAGGCGTGGCAAATCTACGCCATTTTATGAATTTCAGCCAATAAACACCATTACGCAGTTGCGAAATCTTGAACACATTGATCAAAGATAAGCTGATGTGTCACTTAACACAGAATAACCTACTTGACGTCGCACAACGTGAGTTCCTCAAAGCTCGGTCTTGTGACATCTGTCAGATCATTCTTTGATCATATTGTCCATTCTGGGGACAATTGTTTGCACTTTACACTGTCTATTTCAATCTCACTAAGGCTCTTGATCGTGTTGACCATGCTCCTCTTCTCTTGAAACCTTCCTCTTTCGGAATAGGTGGTAAACGTCTGATTTTATTTCCTCTTATCTGTGTGCTTGCAAATAAGGAGTTAAGATTTCCAATGTTATCTCCAACCTCACATGTGTGAGGAGTGGGGTCATACGAGGTGGTGTACTCGTTCCGCTATTATTTTGCCTTTTTGTGAACGATGTACCGGATTTATTTCAGAATGATAAGCCCTCCATGTGTGTCGATGATCTGAAAGTTGCACATCGATATAAGCCAGCAGATCGTGGCACCGTGCTCGAACTCCTAAAAAGTAATCTACAGGCCACTGACCAGTGGTGCCGCACATGGCGTCTTTGTCTCGCTTGGCATAAATGCTCAGTCATTATGGTTGGCGACGACCACCAACCTCAATTAATTAATAACGGTCCCGACATAAATTTGCCTGGACTTATAAAGAATCTGAGTGTGCTATACTCAATCTTTCGGAGCAGTGCGCCCTCATAGTCTCCAAAACACATAGAACGACCAGGTTTATCTCCGAAACTTTAAAACCAGCGATATTAGAATGTGCCTTTAGAACATGTTCGTTAGACCTGGCCTGTAATGCTGTCCATTTTATTTAGCTTCATGCGTGCTACTGAGCGCAAGAAAATAGGATTTGTGCAACATTTTTTGCCAAGAGACTTTTAACCCCAGAACGCCTCAATTTATCGTATCAAGAAGGTAGCCGGCTTACAGGTCTTGACCCTTTGTGGTTTCGTGGATTACAAAGGGCTTACTCTTTACTATTTAAGCTTTTATATAATCTTACCTTTAACCCACTCACTACTTTAAAACATCTTGTCTTCCCCCGACGCAACAATCACCGTGAGGTCTTTTTATTTCTTCCTCTGGCACGTACCGTTAAATATTGTTGAATCTTTTCTATTAACATAATTGCTATTTAGAATAGATTACCCAGGAGTGTGAAAATTCTGTCAAGGTATTTTCTGTTTAAGAGAGCTTTCATTCGTTTTTTTGCATTCAGAAAAACTCCGGCAAGCTTTGGGCGCCGAACCCACCGATCATATATACCGTAGCGATGGCGCTCGTGGTCTGTGAGCCCCGTGGCGGGTCTAACCAGGGACAGTTTCTTCAGCCAGCAGAGACACCCGTTTTTCAGTGCTTCTGTTTGGTCAAGTCCCAATTTCATGGAAAGAAATGACGACTGAAAATATCCGATGCAGTGTTACCCCATTCTTTTCTCAACTGTCTTCATTCCATGGGCAGCAGTTTTTTTCTCCTGAACCCTCCAAACTATAAAAAACCACAATCATCTTTGTTTTCGGTCGGGGTTTTTTCTCTGCTGGCCGGATTTGTGTTTAACCTTTCCCTGACAATGCCTGTAAACTGGGATTAAATGCACTTATTATATATGATAATAACGGCTAGGAATTTGGTGTATATAAGAATAGTTAGTGATACCGGAAGGGATGAGTTACATTAGGGAAGTAATCCGTCTCAGTGGGAATGTGACGCCGACATGTCTGTTAAAAGACCGGTGGGAAATGCGGCGTCGTGAGCAGATGCAGATCGGGGTCATGGAAATTTCTGACGTAGAGAGAGAGAGTTGGAGAGTGTTGCGACGAGGGTTGCAGAGGAGAGTTTGCAGCTGTGGAAGACGGATATCCAGTTATCTTCACCGACACGCGGCTAAACAATCTGCAATATGGAGCGGCGCCAAATGTGCTCATTTCATCCAAGCAACCCAATTCAGTTCGTGGACTTTATAGCAGGAAATTCAAAAAGGTTGTCGAAAGTTAAAGTGCAATCCAGTACCTTTCAAAATCGGGAATGTACGATAAGAGTTTTCTGCTCCTGGGGTCGAAATAAAGGGATGACATTAAAAATCGCGAAAAGCATCTCTACAGAGGAGAAGGAGGATGAGGAGGAGTAATAACACTCGATTTGGCAGCTAAATGAAAACAGGTCATAACAATCTAAATTTAACTAACCCCTTCTCCTTTAACATGTATTATTGGCCAATAAATCCCTGGAGAACCCCTTTCAAAGTCGAACATTTTGGTTTTAGAGTAGCAAAGGGTCATTAATAACTTTACGTTTTCCTAGGTCGGGCGATAACGTAATTTTCATTTGAATACCGACATCTCTCGACTCACGCCGACAGAATTACAACCAAAGCTGCCCAGATTCGTGGCTTTATTTCTTACGATTTCTGTCTTCCCGAAATTAAATTAAGACTCTATCGAATGTTTGTACTTTCCATTCTCGAGTATTGCTGCCCATTCTTTGGTTTGGTGGACGAGGCTAATCATTCAAAAATTGAAAATGTTCAAGGACATTTTACTGGAAGACTCAAAGGCACGGAACATCCAAATGTATCCTGCCAGATAACTAATCTAAATGCTTATGGGTTTGAAGATTGGAAGGTGGCTTCTGTCTCCTCTTTCGCATTAATAACAGTCCAAATCTCCCTCGGATTTCAGCCCCTACCCCTAATAATCGCCCATACAATCTTCGCACCTTTTCCCTGATTATACCTCCTCCCGCTTCCTCCACCTCCAAGCGTTCTTTTTTATTCGCTTCCAGGTATACGTTCCTCTGGAATAACCATTCAATAAATATAAGATTTTCAGATAATCTACATACATTCCGGAGAAGGTCACGCCTTTATCTGAATACTGACTCGACTCAACTTTTATTTTCCTCATCCTCACCGAACCACTTTCTCTATGACACAGAGAAAGGGCCACCGGGAAGTTAGGACAAGGCCATTAAATTTCTGTATCCGCTCACATTTTTTCCTTTTGCGTGTAGTATCTCTTGCGGGATCCCTTATCAGAAATGTCAATTTTTTGATTTTACAGTTCATGCATCGTGTCCCCCACAGAATGCGATACACTTCCTGGCAAATTCTCCCGAAGAAATAGCCTGGCTAGGTTGACGTACATGCTCTAAGCCTCTTCAGTTTCGCCGATCACCGACACTCATCAGAATTCCACCCTGGCCTTCACAATTTCGACCACTCACCCCCCACCATCTAGTTGTACGAAGTTTGAGTTCACCTCCTCATTTCGACCCAAGCGGTTAGTCGACGCCCCTGGCGGAACCCTCTGTATTTCCATCTACTAGAAGTTTTGTCGCATCTTCCTTTCCCCCTCCTCGGCTTGGCTACGGCAAGAGATTTAAGGTTTTGATAAAGGTTGCAATTGCGTTCGAATTTTCCGTAAAAATTTGCGGGTTGAAGGGTAAGATTAGCCATTAAAAGCATAGCCATGTTTGCGTTGGGCTCTAATGAGCTACAGTTTACCAAAGAGGTTACGTGTCCTAAATATGCCCAACATTTATCGCCGGAAGCATTTTTAGGTTTGCTTCTGTTCGTGCAAATATACGTAGGAAAAATATATGTGAGCCAGTTTGCAAACGATGAATGTGAACAGACGGTCCTCTCGTACTTAGATTTTGCAAGAGACATGAAAAACACAAAAAATGTAAAATGTGTGATAAACGGAGAAAAGACATTTTACCGCCGTCTACACAGTTATAACGCGCTGAAAAATGCGCTACTTTACAAAAAAACGAGGTACGCTTTAGGGTCGGCGCGCTCGTGATGGGGTCGCTTGAACGGGTAAGAATCCACTTTATTTTGACTTCATTTATGTACTCAGTTAGATATTTTAGGTGAGATTCTTACGCAAGAACCGAGAAATAACGACTATGACGTACCGGCTCTCCATATTTAGTTATTTATACACTATAAAAGTTGTATTGCAGACGATTAGAGGAAGCCGCTGAGCTGTACCGAGCACAAAAACCGTCATTTTCTAGTCAGCCAACTGTCAGTTACAGTTATTTGATGAAGTTCTCTAATGCGCTCGTCTTTGCTTATGACTTGCTTGATGATGCCGCGCTTGGTACAAAGGGATACCAGGATCTGTTGAAGTCTATGAACAAGTTTCAAGACGTAAGTTGTTCACTTCCTCTTACTTAGTAGCTCCTGTTAGATGATGCCATTTTGCAGCTGCCTGGTGATGAAAACGGCTTGAACGGTTTGGATGCCAGTGACCTTTCCGATCGTTCGTTCTTTTGTACCTGTTACTTTTCTTTCAGTTGCTGTTGCACTGGGACACCTTGCTTGTAAAGCTGATCGCTTCGATCTGCGCACCGGGTTCCGAGCATGGAAGTTTTTTTCGCAGTAATTTTAAATATATGGAAGTTTATTTAGAGGTTTCTTTCGACATTCCGCCAGCAGCTTGAGGTGGCATTCTCAGGCGAAAATAGCCCAGAGAACGACAAGCGTTTCCAGTGTGACAATTTAATAGAATGCCTTTTAACCTCCGCCAAAGAGAATTTTAAAGGCTATCTTGTGGAACAGGACGTAAGTCGGTTGATTTAGCAGTTCGAGTGACTTGGCGTTAGCCCCCTTTAACATGCGTAACGCTGACTCCCAATCGCAACTTTAACCATTATCGTTTCCGTAATTCAAAATCCAGCTATATCCACTGCAGGCAATATTTCACCATGTTTTAAGTAAATAAGTGACACTAAACCAGACTTTCCGACAGTATTATATATTAACTAACTACGCTCTCCGCCGGTATTTTGATTTTGTTTACCCCCCTAACAGACATCGCCAAGGACAATGAAGTCTTCCAGCGAACCTTTGTGGAGGAGCAAGCTTAAACTGGTCGCCTTTATTTGCCGCCTGTTCGTTGGCTGCCTCAGACAGTTTGCCGTTTGCCTTTTTCTTCCCACAACTGTCGACATGCCGCGGGCGGCCGTTAAATTCATTGAGTGGGCTGTGGAGTGAGTGCAACACGCCATCTCCTTTCTTTGATGTGCAATAGCTGCCTCAGCTGAGTTGTGTTTCTACTGTCACTGTCCTTGGTCCTATCCTTATAGAATCAAACACGCCGGGGGCCTTTTTCTTCCGACTATCCTGCCAGAATACCTCCTGAAAGATTTGGAAACGACAGTTTTTGTCGCGCTCACTGTTTCACTGTCTAGTATGTCACTTATTCCAAACCATCCCGAACAAGTGGCTTCAGCGGCCGCCATCGCAATTTCCAACTCAGGTCAAGCAAGTGTTTACGACCTCACGCACGTTTTGTATGCTGTTGAACCGATCTTATTCTGTTTTTAATTTTTCAATGTTGTGTTACAATTACTTCCTGCCGCTTGTAGATTGTCACCAACTACTGGCTCTTTGTATTACTATTGTTATTGTTATTATTATTATTATTATCATCGTCGTCGTCGTCGTCATCATCATCATCTTAATACTTGGCTTAATACATTTCACTTGTGCTAGCCTAACTAAATCTTGTTTCGAATATCTTACCAGAGATGTGGACGTACTGATAGATGACCTTATCATTAGTGCTTGCCTAGTGTCCTAGATATTTATGCCTTTGAAGAGTTCAGAATGGTCTGTACAGGTCATATCTGTTTTGAGTGTGGCAAATTTCCTGCCACTGGTTCTCAAGCTGGAGTTTCGATCTTTACATCTAATTTTTGTCCCCCCTGGGACGTATTCCATTTTGAATTTGATCTGCGCATCGGCCTGTTTAATTTACAACTACGCCTCTCCGTCTTATAGCCGTAACTTTTTTAAAACAAGAAATCGGTACTTGGCCAATTGTTTTCGGGTGGTCCACTCATGAGCCGTTTTTTATTTTTAGAGATACCTCCACTCATCAAATGTCGCATTTACCTCGGCGTTTTGGATGGTCTATCTCAACAGTCAGGTATGATTAACCACCTCAAATCAAAGGCACCCATGCATATTTCCCTCTCGCTGACAGTTTCCTACACTTTTTAACCTTTTAGATGCCGAACCATTCGCCCTCTGGATGTGCGACGATTTCAATATATATCATGATCTCTTCAAAAACGTAAAGATTGCCTTGTCTTCTTGGAATCCTCATGGTTCTCGCCAGAGTTCTGACTTTGCAATTCCAAAATTCTTGAACCTTGACCCAGGTGCGGTAAAATAGCAAGTATTAATTACGTTTTTGACGATCAAGCAGATTTCCTTAACCTGGTCAGTTATTGATGCTTTTTGTTTTATACGCGGCCGTCATCTCAAGTAAACAATCGGTTCGCCAAGCAGCAGTTTTCGGTTGACATTGATAGCGTTTTAACCATTAGCTGCGGCATTTCGAATGGCCAATTGACGATTCATTTTACGGACGCTAATATTTAAGAATTTCAGGCAAAAACATCACCAATTCCTGTATTAGGCGCGCCTTGGGTTTGCTGTTAAAGAAAGCCTGCGTGTATTCTTTCATTTGAGTGAACTGCAGACGCACAGCTTTATCTCGTTACTATAACCCGAGCCTCTTCTGCAGCGTGTTTTTTATCTGCATGAGTACAAGCTACTTGTATATCAGAAAGTATCCCGCCTTGTAGACCGCAGTGTCATCTCGTCTTCTGTGGAACAGTTTCTCACGGACATGTCCATCCAGGTCTGTAGGTCGGCGAGGTCGCTTACTGCAGAATTCTTTCCGTTCCTGGTACGCTCTTTTTGTCTAACATTCATCTTGCCTTGTGTTCATGCCAAAGTCGACCTTCATATCTGGAGTCCCATCCCCGGCACTTTTCTACGTTTTATTTAGGAAACGGCCCTCTTGGACACTGTCTTACACTCATCTCCAGTCATCTCCCTCGTAGCTCAGGACATCTGGTGCTTTCTTGCAAGGTGATAGTCGAAGCGTGCTCCAACTGTCTTTCTCATATAAAGTTAGACTATCTCTTTGTTTGTGAGGTCAATTTCCACAGTTTTATAAATTTGTTCTAAGGTACGGAAGTGCTGACCTCTGCTGGCAGTACGTAACCCTGCTTGGAAATGCTATAATTTGCTTGGCCGAACGCTATGAAGCCGGGACTGGTCCAATGCCGCCGCGGGCTCCTCTGCAACAACTCAGTCGACTGGGCAATCTCTTGAGCCGCCTTACGGTCTTTTTGACGGCTCGGCAACAGGTGGGAATTATGAGAAATCCAAATCTGTTTAAAAATAAAGCACTCTTTTAAGTTCACCGGTATGCTTGTAGTTTGATTACGCCTTTTTTCTAAATGATACAAAGGGAGCTAGACAAATCTCACACACCTTGCCTATCGATAGATTTTTGGTACAAGTTTGAAGTATCTTTTTTAGCCCTGGTAGTTGGGCTGGCCATCCTTTTAAATAAATCTTTTTCTCTAAAAAATAGACCAAAAGTAGGCGCCATAAAGTTTATCCATCTCTTCTTATTCACTACACACTTAACTCGACTTACTGCCTCCTAAGTCGGACTGTGTGGAAATTTTTTATAAACGATCCCCTTGATCATGCAGTCGGGAAAGCTTTCATCTCGTGTTAGTCCTGATTTTACTATAATCTAGCAGACCATCTTCCAGAACCTTTGTTTTTGCTATTTTGCGCTACGTAAACTTCCTGTACTTCCTCACTTCCGCGTGTTCACCTATCTTTCCCTCCCACTCCCCTTCTGAATAATGGTCGCAGTGCTGATTAGCACACCATTTCGTGACGAAATTGCGCTGAAATTGCCTACTTAAATGATTTAAATAGCGTTTATATTCTATTATTTTGTAATCGTATTTTACACCGGAGATCTGCTTTTCATGGTGGTTTCGCAGCAAATTGTTCCTTCCGGATATTTTTTTGGAGGGAAGAAGCAGGAACGGCTAGAAAATAAGTTATTTAGAAGCTTTTTAATGCGGTTGCCCAAATACGCGCGTGTTTCAATGTTTTATGACACACTCGTGCAGTCAAAAATGTGTGCAGCTTCTTTCAGTGTGTATGCCTTTTGTTAGGCTTTGAGACATTGAAACAGGTTTTTAAGGCGAACGTATCTTTTACTGAATTTGAAGAATGCATAATTGTTTACAGGGCTTCTTGCAGATCCCGTCTGTTGTGCCACCTTACTTTAAATAGACAGTTGACAGTGGAACAATGCATACCGTCTCAGCGATAGTTTTTGCAAAATGGCCTTGTAGCGGATTACTAGAAAGATATCTAGTGTGAAATTTCGCATGTCACATTTTGTTAATTAACATGAAAGTAGGCTTCTATCCGCCTGCGCTTCTTCCAATCCGACGTAATTAGTCTCCTTAAAAAACCATTAAGGAGGTTCATTTATCAACTGAAAAGTGCATTGAGTGAATTTCGCTGGTCTGGTATGGCTGCGGCACAGTGTACGTGCTTTCCCTCTTCAACTCAGGACCATCCTATTCGAAGCTCTTTCTCTCCTCAAAAAATAACTGCATCTTGCGAACTGTTTGCCTCTCCCTCGACAGCGCGAATTTCTCTCCTGCTACCCGCTATCTGATCGGCAAAACGGCGGCACCACTGACAAATCAATTCTCTGGCGTTTTCTCAACCTCCGCCTGCCTCACTTTCACCCCTCTGTTCGTGCCCTTCTCGAGCGGCAAGTCATCGAACGCGTCGACTACCTCCTCACACAACAGCCCTCTACAGTCTGGATTCTAGACGCCGCAAGTCTTTTTCCAGCTTTTCGCCATTCCATCGGCTTATCTTAACAGAACTCGACAGCCGAATGTCCTCGTGTCGGGAGGCATTAGGTAGGAGTGTTCGTTGTAGCAGTTGTGGAAACGCTGACGCTTCATGTTGGCGTCTGATAAGAATGGGGATGGCCAACTGAAACCCCCCCCCCACCCAATTTGTCAGGTTTCTTCAAGATCTGCGGGGTTGTCTCTTAACCCCCTCGGTAAAACGCTCTGAAACGTGGTGCGTTTAGTAGACTGAACTGGTCGCGCATGGAAAGTTGCTCTAGGCCGCCACCCAGTTTGACTGATTCAGACATGACCAGAAATGCATCCATTGCCAAGTGAGATTGAATCTTGATGGAGGCCCAGTGGTGCCAGAAAGGAGAGGAAATCTGCATCGTCGCCGCGTTCTCGTTCGACGAGTCAACTATGAACAAGTGGGAGTCGGAGGCATGTCTTTCAAATTCAGAATCACTCGAAATTACAACTAAAAGTATTCACACAGAGTGAGGGCTTGCCTCCTGTGATAACTACTAAACTGGCTGAGATGCACCCCCCCTCAAACCCCTGTACATCGATCGTAGATTTTGGATTAGTCCTCGTCGTCTTCGATCGATATTCCTGTGTCATGGTCGATTGTTTGCGCTATTTAATTTTCCTTTTAAGTATATCCGCGTGTGACAGTAATAACGTTTGTGTTTCTCGATTTTCGGCAAGAAGAGGGCGGGTCGAGCACTGGAAGATTTTTTTTATTATTCTGGGATTTCGAACTTGTGAAGGAGTCCGTCGTCCGAGATAAATGCGGGAACAGGAAAAGGGACCGTTATGGACAGTATTGGCCTATCAGACATCAGTGGCACGGGCCTTGATGGGACCGCACGGGGCTCCATATGCCGGCGCCAAGTCGATACATGGATTGCATAAGTCCTCATCCGAGGCCCAGGCTTCAATCAACCCTCCCCTTGTCTTGCTTCCGGCAGGTGCGATTATCTTGGCAACCGCGAGGTAGAATCCATGACCCACTGGGAAGGTTTGTGCAGCCACTTGTGATAATTCGTCGCCTCGTGACACAGCCAGCCTTTGTTCGTGTAAATGCGATTGGGGTCATGCGTTTGGTCAAAGGGTCTGAAGGCGTGTGTTATGCCAGTTTCAGCAAACCGTGGCCCTCACAGTCTGGTATGCGCTGGCAGTTCCCCGACACCTGGTTCCCTGCCGGTAGATGTGCTTGTGCTCCCGCTGGGTATACAGGTGGTGGGCATGGCTGCCTAGTCATCCCCGTTCCTCTGCCCTCTGACCCCTGTCGGGGTGTTGTTGGTTAAAATCCTGGTTAACTGCCAATAGAAGCGAAGAGACGAGTCCCAGGAAGTAGTCTTAAAGAAGGAGACACGGTCGCTGGGACAAGAGCCTTATTCGCCTGACGTTTCGGGTTCCTGCGCGGTGTGCCAGATGGTCGAACAATCATCACACCAACATCTAACGCACGTGATGAAATTGCAGCAATTAACGACGCGAATGTCGGCCATCGAACAATTAGCACACCGAGTGCGACGATCCCAGATGAAGGGGGGAGGGGAGGAGCCGTGAATATACATAGGTATGCGGTAGCATGGCGACTGTATCCTATAGATACAGCAGCCCCTTGTGCATGAATCACCCGTATCTGCCTTTGTCTCTGATAATGAGTTCGAGCAGGAATGCGAAACGTCAGGCTAATAAAGCTCTTGTCCCAGCGATCGTGTCTCCTTCTTCAATCCTGGTCATCTGCTTTGTGGACCAGGGGGTGTGTTGGCACGCCTAGGTGCGGGTCCGGCCGTGCCAGCCACCTGCGATCTCCCCCGCCTCCGGTTTTCTTGACTCTGTCTTGACGCGGGGTCCATGGGAGGAGGAGAAAGTGCGGTAGATGCTGCGCAAGTCTACTATCATTATAAACTAATTCACATGCAAGTCACCGCGTCTGCTGCACCTTGCTGTGTAGCACACGGTGGACACCGTCGGAATCGACGGTCGAACTGTCGTAGGGGTCATGCGTTCAGTCGGACCTATGTAATTCCATAGGTAGATTGAGCACGGGTTGTGATTCATTACATCAAACGGCTCCTTGACCCTCATGCAAATGATGGCTTTGGGTTGGCGTGCAACTCCGACATCTAGTCCTGCAGCACTGCGTTCGGCAACTCTCGAAACGTTCTCTGTGTAAGACATAGCATGCTATATTTGTGGTGGTACTTCTGTTTGAGTACTTTGAGGGCGAACACGTGGGTATCGGCTTATAAACGCTTCCGGATATCCATTCTGCATAAGTTGGCCGCAGAGATACTGGGTCCGCATGTTTCTTCTTCCGGGTTCCTGCAGTGAGTCTAAGCTCGTTTGTGGGCCATCATTCAGTCTTCAGTGTTTAATTTGAAGCCACTCAACACCACCAAGTTTACTGATCGTTTGCTCCGATTGGACATAGAAAATGCCTTCATCAAACTCTCATTACAGACCTTGGAAGTTAAGGACGAGCTTAGCGATTTCGGCCCCAACTAATGTGCTACCTCTTAGTTCAGTATTTTTAGGTAAAATGGAAAATTATAATTTCTTAATCGTATGCGGGCGCTGCGGGGCTTGCTGCCAACATTAACTTCCAATTACAGTAGGTGGGCTAACTCATGAAATACCAACCGAAATTCCTAAATGCGTTTTCCTTTCGAAAAGATTAATTAAGTAGGGTTGGATAACTAATCATCAAGCAGCATAATTCTATAATAATTTAGTTACCCTAGGATGCCGGCTTTCAAACGAACTTCCTTGCGGCTGCATGCAAGAACTATACTCTTCAAAAAATGAATGCATATGTAGCATTAATTTTTCTCATTGATTTTCGATGCCCTTAAAAATTCAATTACATTTCATGAAAAACGTGCTTAACAATATTCATTCTCTTGCTCATTCGATAGAAAATTACGCCTTCTTCCAATTTTATCCTCGAAGGATGGGTATAATTCGGTTTTCAAAAACTTTCAATTCCCGACTAATTTTGAACCGGACCTGCCGTTAAGAATGCATTCAGGGTTTCCAAACCACAAGCCATGTATTTTCCGTGTGCGGAAAATCACACATTTCTCTACGGCATTAAGAGGAGACCATATGGGGTTCATCAAATTTAGCATTGGATTTGATCCATATTGTTAACTTCACAAGCCACATTGGTAAATGCAGAGGCATGACGTTTTATGAACGGCCATTTCACGGTATTAGAAAATCTCACAATTACAAACCTTTTTAATACCGAATTATACCCCTCCTTTATGTTTAGAATTAGAAAAAAACGTTATTTTTTACCGAATGCGCAGGAGAATGAATATTGTTATGCATGTTTTCCTTGAAATATAATTGAATTTTTAAGAGCATCGAAAATCAATGAGAATAATTCGCGCTACTTAAGCAGTCATTTTTTTACAGAGTATGGCTTTTGCATGCTGCCGGAAAGAATTTCGTTTGAAAGCCGGCATCCCGAGGTAACTGAATTATTATGGAATTATGCTGCTTGATGATTAGTTCTCCAACTCGACTTAATCAATCTTTTCGAAACGAAAACGCATTTGGGAATTTCGGTTGACATTTCCATGACTTAGCCCACCTACTGTATGTCATGAAGCTTCAGAGGTTGGGGAAGGTACCTGGCTAAGTTTTCAGCCAAGAGGAAGTCATCTTTTGTGTGTAAGGAACGTACAGCTGGCAAATGCTATCATTGCACCTTTAATCCAATGAAGTCGATTGTATTCAGCTCCGTTGTTTTCGTAGGACTTAAAATGGAATCTGGCACCTTTTATTGCCCTTTCAAGTTAAGCCCCTATTCGTATAGCGTCAACTCCTGTTGGTGGTAAATTTATTGAGCACCGTTTCGGGCTGACTTAGCATGCGCGCACATACAACTCGGGGGTCGGCCTGATGAACGAATGTTCATCCAGTGTCTCGCCACCTGGCATTCTCTGGCGCTGTATTTATTTGCAGAGGAAGAGGCACACATCGATTCATTGGCTTCCAAAAGCAATCAAGTAACCACTACTCAGACTGGACTGGAAAGCAGAAGGGGTATCGGCAGAGGCACTGGTTCGGCTTATTATGGCATCGTTCAATCAGCCCTAACCCTGTCCACCATCTAATATCAGCAATTCAAGTATGCCTCTGCCAGAATAAGACGTTTGTTTGTATCTCTACAGAACCGTACTATGTGTTCCTTTGTAGTTTGTCTGCTTGGCCATTTCGCAAGACCTCAATTCCGCCCTGCTTGCATCCAACGCGGTCTCGCTGACCAATCTCTCCGTCAAGGTGTTGACAGACAGCATTGAGGGCGAGTCACAACTATCACAGGTCTCCTCCTCCTCCACCTCCTCCTGCCCGGCTTCATCGCAGGAGCGAACCCCGCTAGCGGCGCCCCACCTCCTCCACCTCACGGACTATCCCCTTCGTGTCGAAGCTGTCGTCGCTTGTATCAGTCGCTGGATCCCACGACTTCCTCAGTTTTGCAGCCGTGGGGACCCCGAGGAGGAGCCGTCCAGACTGCTGCAGGTTTGTGCGCCTCCTTGTTGTCCGTGCTTCCAGAGTCGCAAGTGTTTTTTTTTCTTACGGTTGCCGGTCATGTGTGTGGCCCGCGCAGAAGGGCTGTTAGCCACTGCGTCATTGTTTTGTCCTCGGAGCAAGATGGGTGAGGAAAGCAGAAGAAGATGAAGCGCTGCGTGAGTCTGTTTCGCCGTAAACTAATTCACTCGCAACTCACTGCGGCACCGCGTATTTGGAACACACGGTGGACGTCGTCGCCTCCAACGTTTGAACTTTCGTATCGTGTCGTATAGGAGGCCCCCCTTCATGCGGGCTACGGGGCAGGCGCATTACTGCCAAAGCGCGACCACACTGGGTCATTGCACGCCCTCAACGGACTGCAGCGAGTCTGAATAACCCCCCTAACTGCTACCGTTCACGCCTCTAACACGCCGTCGCCGACGGAGGTTTTCACGTCCTACACCCAATCTCATCGCCGGTCGGTTGACAAGCTCGGACAGTCGATCGGGACATGGAAGAGGGAAGAGGGAGATCGATATCGAGGAGGAATTCATGTCCGAGGCAAGTTAGCGTCGTCGTCACCATAATGAATATAACGCGCGCCTACATCTATCACGGCGCGCTATCAGTCCTGGTAACCCGGTTCTGCCCATGACTGCAATTAAGTTTTCAGCGACTCCTAATAGATGTGGACTTTGTCGCAGCCGCATTTAAATGGGCTCCACGACCCCCTCCCCCCTAAACGTGGTCCGTTACATGTAGGTACGGGGTCGTGTGTGGCTCGCGTAGACGGAATTTGTTATTCTCGATCACTGCGTCAGAGCCCACCTTCAATCCTCTTGCCTTTGTTCTGATATCGGAACTCTGTAGATGTGGGCTGGCAGAGTGACACTAGGCTGCCCCCATGTTGCAAGACACTGGCGAACTTCGTCGCTTGCGACTGCCGAACTACCGTATTTGGAACCAGGTTAATGACCCACGCCAACATGGCTTCTGGTAGTGGAAGATAAAATTCCCTCTTTTAGGCCCTCCCATCACCCTCTTGGAGCCGACAAGACAATCAGCCTGTGTCTCAGTGGAGTTTAAGACGCCTAGTTCTGACCCAGTTCTGAATCCCGGATCATCTAGACCTATTGTTAACAATGGGTTATAAGCCCGAATGGAAATTTCAGTCTCATTTCAATTCCCACCACCCGATTGGAGCCGACAAGACAATCAGCCTGTGTATCAGTGGAGTTTACGACGCCTAGTGATCAAAGAACCCAGTTCTGAATTCCGGATCATCTAGACCCGTCTCTCATCTCATTTCCACTACTTCGTGAAAGATGTCTTGGAAGTTTTTACCCTTGTCATTAAAACGATTCAACGGGTGAAAGGCCATCTCGAAGTTTGCCAACTCGAGCGAATTCTTTCCCTCACAGGCAGGGAGTTCTCTCCAAATTGATGTCAAAGACCGCAATCGATCCCAAAATTCATAAAAAAGAGACTAAAACTCTGGTGTGTACTTTTGCTTTTAAAGGATGAATCAAATGCGTTGGCAGCGCTCGTAAAAATGCAGTATAATTCCACTGCATGTAGTGCCCGCCAGGGTTCTGACTTTTGAATGTGCATATTTGCAACTCATATTGACCCAACGGTGATAAACTCGGCGCCCCTGTTGGGATTCGAACCCACAACAGCAAGGGGAAGGTTGTAGTACAGCCAACGCTCTAGCCACCTGAACTAAGGGGTGCCACCGGGAGGCGTGAGTTTAATCACAGCTGGCTCAGGCGGTTAGAGCGTTGACTGTACTAAGGCCTTCCCCCTGCTGTCGTGGGTTCGAATCCCACCTGCGCGCCGAGTTTTTCACAGCTGGGTCAATATGAATTATCCAAAATCTGCCTAAGCATCTATGAATAGTTGCAATTATCTGCAAAAGCTGCTTCCACCGAGGAATACATAAGTGGTACACACATTTATTTTGATTTTGACGATTCTTTTCCAAATTTAAGCGCATTTTGTAGATGTATGAGTTAAGATAAATGCCAGGCATTTGCTGTCGCGCGTTCGAATTTCACCTAGATCGTCGAGTTCTCAATCAGGCCACGTGAAAACTAGTAGGCATTTGCGATGGGGCGTCTTTGGTGGTGATGGTGCATGATAACAGGATAGTACGTTATCGCCAGGTCCCACAGAGAAAACTGGTTTTAAAGAAGTGTTTTCGACAGATTCAAATAACTCTGCTGCTCTGATTGGCAGAAATCCCCTAACCTTGCCGGGACTCGAACCCGTGACCTTGAGGGCCTGGCCTCAATACAGCCGGCGTTCTGACCACCTGAACTATGTGGTCCCGACCGAGCCATGACTTTCTCCTACATAGAACCAAAGCAACCTGCTGGACTATAGTCTTGTGTTTACGCTCCATCGAGATCACCAGAATAGGCGCTGTGTTACTGTTGTCGGCAGGACACCGCCTTTGTAGGCAGATCAAGTCCACATGCACGTCAAGTTGGTGATACAGGTCTACCAGTGGAGTTGCATGCGGGGATCCAAGTTTGACCGCGACCACTTTGAACGCCCCATCCACTGTGCTGCACACACTGGAACAACAGGACTGCGTAACCGGATGTTCCCTGGCCATTGTAGAATGTAGTTGTGTGGACTGGAATATTATATGTGGCGTCGGCGACAGGGAGCTTGACTGCTCAGCTTCGTAGTTTACCCACGGAAAGGACGCTTCATTGTCGTTACCGACTACTACTACTACTACTACTACTACTACTACTACTACTACTACTACTACTACTACTACTACTACTACTACTACTACTACTACTACTACTACTACTACTACTACTACTACTACTACTACTACTACTACTACTACTACTACTACTACTACTACTACTACTATTATTATTATTATTACTATTACTACTACTACTACTAATACTACTACTACTACTACTACTACAGTGTGCTGGTTTGGGCTCTATATCTGTGCCCAGAGTCCGTTTGCGTCTTGAAAGTCGCTTCACGCATCACCCTCCAGTCCGAGTCGTGAATGCGGTGGTGGTAAGTCCCATAAGTAGCTACTTCAGCAGTCTCTGCGCAGAACGCCCCTCCTCTCCCCCCCGCCCTCTGTTTCCACCTGCCAGTCGTGGGGCTCCGACCTTTAGCTACATGATAGTTGGCATTCTGTGTGCCTGAGACATGTGCGAAACATCATAAACCTCGCCACGGTCAGAACCGAAGCTCGAGGTAGCAGTAGTAGTGGTTTGAGTGTCCTTTGGCCAGCCTTGGCTGATTTCCAGGGACACATGTTGCGCGCCCATTTTGCGGCCAGCCTTCTGCGCATTTACAATGATCCTAGCTGTGCACTTTTGCCTTCTCAAAATAGCCCCACCCAGTATTGCAGGCATGCTCGCTGGACATCAGAGCATTTGTTTTGCTGGTATTCTACTTTTTATGGGATCCAAGCCCCGGAGGAGTTAAACTCCGCGCTTGGTCCCTGAAAATTGCCCATATTTTTTCCGGAAAATTTGGTTGCATGGCGACTTCGCATTGGTTGAACGGCGGGTTAATTAGATCAGCTGTTTAGCTGGACTGACTGTCGAGGAACAGAAGCGGGAACTGAAGCCAAGACTGAGAGAATGTGGTCCGGACGGTCTGCTGGTCTACACCTTAGTTCAGGAATCGGAGTCGACGGAACTGCGCGTGTGGCTAGGCGAGCACCCCAGCGAGATACCGGTGATGGAATTGACGCACCGTCCGTCGATAACGCGCGCGCTTGATGGGGGGAGGGGGGGGGAAGGGAGGAGGAAGAAGGAGAGCAGCAACTCCGGTGTCCATCGATTAGCACAGGCTGAGGTCTGTCGATTCGGTTGCGTATTCACGTCACTCGCCCCCAATTGTTGCGTTAGAGCAGGATTTAACACTTTGCCTTGTTTAATTTCCTAGGAAATTAATGCGCGAACTTGGAGCAAATCCGTCGGAACAGACCTATTCAGACACGGTCCGAAATTTGAAATGAATATTTGGACTGAAATCCATCAGCTACTGCGGAATAACCGCGTCATATTCACAAACCGCAAACAGACAACCAGTAGTATAGAATTGTACAGTTACCCAACTGACAACACAGGTAGAAACTAAAAGCCCAGACACGCGTGTTTCGCCGATCTCGTGCCGCTACCTGACGCAGCTGCGAGGGGTTCGACTCATCGGGGGTCCCTCAGCCTTCCCTGCGTGTTTTCTGGTATATGAACTCCATTTTCACCTTGTCTTGTTTAATTCCGAGGAAATAAATGCGCGAACTTGGAGTAAATCCTTCGGTTTAACACTAACTAGAAAAATTGCCTTAATGGACGACTAGGAAACCGACAGTCAAGCACCAGTCATCGCCAGACGGCGGGAAGATCTACAATCATGCGGGCGATGCCGCAGTAAGATAAACTACGGTGGGACTAGTCACTGCTGGAAGGACTGGAATGTGAGGGGAGCGACCCAGACGTTGACGAAAACCTGAATCATTGTTACTACGTTGCAATTCCGGATAATTAGGCCGATCGATCGATCATCTCAAAGCGTTCTGGCTCCCTGTAGACCGATTAACGGGATCCACTGTTTACATCGAGTGTTCCTACACATACCCACTGAGGTATTTTTCCGAACTTGTTTAACACGCAGTTAAGTCCGAACGAGTCAGAAGTTAAGTCTTCATTTCTCCAAAACCTCGATCTTTGGGCGCCTTTTTTACGGAGTCCAGGCCAGCTTTTGGCATCCCGAGGGCTCTCAAAAAAATGTTCTAGCGCCTTTTCTCCGGCATTTGCTCGCCTTTGTGTGGAAAAAGCAACTGCGACCGCCGGACAGGATATGCGCTTCTGACGGGTCTCTTTTTGCACTACATGTGCTAACCTTCAGTCGCCTTACTGCTTCTGTTCCAAGTTCTTCCAAACTTTTAAATGATGACTGTGAGGGCGCTTTTTTACCCCGACCACACTGTCACAAACTGCACCCCAGAAATGTCTTACAGGAAATAGGTTAAAACACTGGGAAAGGAATTCGTTATTTTGAAGTGTTGAACTTTTTATCTAGTCCCTCCTCAGGGCTGTACTGAATTCGTCCGAAGCAACCGACCAGCGCAACCGTTGTGTCGGCGTGGACTGGGTGGTGACTTGCACGTGTATATGTTTAGGGTCACGTTGAGTTGCGCGGTAAAGGTCCCACTCCCTCCTCCAAAATTCACTGTGATCTGCGAAAGCATCAAGACAATTTAAAGTGAGCATGGATTCGATGGTAGACCATACTGGAGTTGCATCTACACGTGCGACACGCGTGACGTCTCCTCCCTCACGTGTGGTTTAGATGTAACTTGAAAGAATTTGAAGTACCTCAACCGGAAATTCGAGCATATCCAGCGCTGCTCGGTTATGATTTTCACCAATCTGTCTGGTCTCCTCATAGAGCCGGCCTGAGTGATCGATGGTCGATATGTCGACCGCTCTCCTGACATAAGGCTGATATGTTCCAATCGAAAAACGTTGGGCTTTTAATTTCCCCAGGAGTTAAAGCCCGAAATTGAAATAAACCCTTCGGAACAAATCTTCTTCGTTCCTGGCCTAGAGGTGGGTATGAGTATTTGGGCTGAAGAATACATCTGCTTCGCGAGAATAGAATTCCAAACGGAAACATACGCCGAGAAAGCATATTGGGAGTGCTAGGGAATCCGCTGATGTGCCGAACCGCTTGCAGCTACGTCATGCAGTGGTACAAGATCGGCAAAACGTGCATATTTGGGTTTTTGGCTAGTGCCTGTGCTGTCTGTATAGTGAATCCTTAAAAGTTCGCAACCCAGACATGTTGTCGGCAAGTCGGACGACGACTGGACTGTTGTCGACTTTTATGCGCCCACCAGCCATCTATGATCTGGCTTGATTCCCTAACCACGTTTGTGGCCACGCGGAAGTAGCCTTTTGGCCTTAAATAAACTGGAGGAAGCCATCTGCCGGAGTCCCTTCGTAGGGATAATTTTTTCCCAAGCGAACTGTGGTCCATCGATCTCGACAGAGAGGGGAGGGGCTTCGTGCAGTATCGGCTCTGTTTCTCACACAGACCTCTAACGTTTTAATGACTATGTCGTCTAAAGGTGATTCGAGGTGGGCTTGGACATCGCGGCTGCAGTTGCTGTATCCAACTCTACTCGTATCACACACCCGCCGCCCCATAAATGCGTGCGAGTAATCATTAACTCACTCAGGTATCATGCCTTTGAGAGTTTTCATCCCGCTATGCTAAAAATAAGCCGTTGCAACCTATCAATCGCCCCCCTCTCCCTAAAACCGAGTTATCTTGCCATACGTCGACCTTCTGCACTATTGCTTTTAAGGCGTCATGAAAGACACTGTCTTTTCTGCTTTTTTGTAGTCAATAGTTTCCTCAAGCCCTCAGCTGCACTGCGTGTCTCGATTCCGTTTTTCCGCAATGTCTAACGCATGTGGCTTATTTTCTAACAGTCTCCCCTTTATTAACCGTGAATTATTACTACAGCAAGTGGGACGAGGGCTTAATCATGGGACTGAGCGAGAAAGTGTGTGTCCCTTGGCACTTTACGTTCCTCTCACCGAACCACGTAGAGCTTTAGACTGAACCGGGGCAAGGATATGTATGACTGCTCAGGGTAATTGAACAATGAAGGGGCATCTCAACTTCCCCGCCAGCTTCTATTTCGTACAGTCAGTTGCAATCCGATTTTTATCTTTTCACCCCCCAAAGTTAATCTCTTAAGTCACCCCACAGCCCCCAAGGGCCGGGCTATGTGACAGTTTGAGGTCAGAATGACATTGCCATCAGAGACAAGAGAGACTAGAATGGCCATTGCTGGCTTATTAGCCGTCGCCGCAAGTCATCCATACCCAACCTCGCTCATTCAACTCAATAGAGGATGTGCAGGTGAATAAGACGATAACGACTAACTTTTTTCTTAGTCTAGAAATTGTTAACTTAGTACGCCTTAAGGGTTTACTGCGACAGTTAAGCAAGTGTGGTTTTGGAGAATGGTTAGCTAATAATTGCAAATATTCACTTTGACCCAACGGTGATAAACTCGGCGCTGCGGCGGGATGCGAACCCACGACAGCAAGGAGAAGGTTGTAACACAGCCAACGCACTGGCCACCTGAGCTACCAGGCCGGGTTTTTCACAGTTGGGTCAAAATGAGTTCTTCAAAATCTGCCAAGACACCTTTCCATGTCAATTGATAATGCTCCTTCAAGTGCGTGCCCTTCGTGATCCACAGTTGCCATGCTCCTCACGATAAAGGTTCTTTGATGACCCACCACCACCACCACCACCACCACCACCACCACCACCACCACCACTTATCTGCCTTTGGACACTCGGTGCAATTTTGTCCTACAATAGGACATTGCGCTACAAAGCCTAAGTCACAGCTAACCTGCCACTATTTCTATCACTCCTGATACCACTACCGCCACCACAAACACCGCCACTGTCGTCTCATTCTCGCAGCTGTGGTTTCGAGACTACAGCAGTCATTTAGTCCGATTTCAGACATAAAATCAGACGAGTATCTAACTGCACCACAATTAAAGGGAACTGCAGAACGACCAGTGGTTTGTGCGATGGAAGTGCTTTTAGAGTTGTGAAAATCCCCATAGCTATATTTAGAAGGAAAGGTGGCGAGCGAGCATTGCTTTCGATAACTTCTCGTCAGGCCAGTACAGTTATATGGAACGGGGTGCAGTGAGTGAAGAAAAATCGATAAAAGTTAGTTTTTAAAATACAGGCTAGGAAAGAGCGGATGAGCGCAGAAAGTTGTATGTGGTTAGTCAACCTTTGAATACGGTAAGCGCGGAGCCTGAACGAAGTTCCTCTGGGCGCATAGGGTCGGTTCCCGACTTTATCTAGTTAACTTATCTCACCAGCCGCTAGTCTCTTATCTCCGTCCTGCCACTCCCTTTGCTTTTTTGCAGCTGCTGCTACGCGAATTGCAAACTGCCTGCCGTAACGGGCTCTCCTACACCGGCCTGGATGCGGTCTCTCGCTGGCTCCTAAACCTCTCCTCGCCACGACAGCAAGTGTCGCTGTCTACGACGGCGGCAGTAGGTGAGAGCACAGCTGTTGCATCGCCCACCTCCTCGGCAAACTCCATGCCAGCTTTAACGTTCGTTTCGACCTCCCCGGTACCTTCACCTCTCCCAAAGCCACTTACTGAACAACACTCGCCGTGGGTGCGTAGTGCCTATTCTACTTGCTGTTTTTTTCCTAGCGCATTTGGATATGCAGAAGCATAGTTACTACCAACCAGAGTTTTCAGTGCCTACGAGGCTGAAAATGTTTGCCACTAACGTGGGGCAGCATACCACTCTGACGAACCGTTGTGCCTGTACTCCCTGCCGAATGTTGTCAGGGTGGTCACTGACTCCATGAAACTTTGAGGAATCTTACAATAGACAGAATCTGAGTCCGTGGCCCGACTGTAAGGCGTTTTTCATCAATGAACGACTTGGCCGCAGTTCAAGGCGTGAGTCTTTTCCGCCCAGGACTGGCGTCAGGACCCCAGTCTGACGATGTCGAAAAAGCCGCGAACTGCTTCTCTACTTTGTTTGGCTCTGGTCAGTACTAATTAGTAGTTAACAATTGTTCATCGCTGTAGGGCCGCCTGACTGAGCTGTCGCCACAACTTCAAGGGCAAGGGACTTTTCCGTGGCCTTCTCATAGACCCGTAAGCGCAGGTCGATCGGCCTCGCATCGTCGTCGTCCATCATCATCGCCCACCACCACCACCACCACCACCACCACCACCACCACCATCATCATCATCATCATCATCATCACCATCATCAACCACAGCAACAGCGACAGCATTATTACAATTATTATTATATTCGGTGACTCTGACACGAGCTCCGCACTGCACTGCCTGGAGACCTCGGACCTGTTAGACGTTTCATGCTCGCGCCAAAGAGTAAAGCAGAGCGGATCAATCCCTGAGCTACTGTGCAGCCTATGAGCTCTAATTTTTCAGTGCAAGAATAGCCAGCTCGCAAGTTGAAAACCCCACTCCATTTCGAGTTGACTGACCACTAAAAACGCTCATGTAGCTGTGTGCTTTGTCTGTGTTCATGGTCGTTTTGTAGTGAGCGTTTTTAATCTGTGCTCGCCGTCGTCTATAGCATACCCTAATAAACATTCTCTATCGTCACAAGGTAGGCTTGTACGGTAACGTATAGGTAAGTCAGCTGATGCTTCGTCGACTACTCAACGTAATAATTTCACTATGCTTTTTTGCGCGCCCTTCGTGTGTGGATGTATGTGCCCCCCAAACGAGCCACGTTGTATATGTGCTGGAGCAACACCGGACCCATATCGGATTATGGCGGGCGTTATCGGAATGCGCACCATAACAAACACCAACATTTCGGGGTGCGGTGGCAGACCCAGTTGTTGGTTTGCATTGAACACATTTGGGACCCCTGCCGCCCCTCCCCCATTGTTGTTGTTGGTTTAAATCGTGGTCGTTTTCTGTGTGGACCAAGGGGTATGGAGTGGAACGCCTAGATGCGAGCCCGAACGTGCCATCCACCTGCGCCCTCCCTCGACTCAAGTCTTCTTGACTATGCCTTGACATCGGATCCAGGTGAGAGAGTGCGGTAGATACCGTGCAAGCCTTCATTCACTATACACAAAATCACACGCAAGTCACCGTGCCTGCTTCACCTTATTGTGGAGCACACGGTGGACATCGTCGAATTCGACGGTCGGACTGTCAGACTAGGTCAAGCATGTTCCCCAGTAGCCAGTACTCCTTCCGCCTGAATGCCGTTAATTTTTGCAGTGACCGTGTGCCACATTTTCGGTTACTTGGGCTCCAGGTGAAAACTCAGCACATGCATTTGGTTCTGGAGAGATGACAGAGTTCAGTGGGCGTCTATCCCAGGCCACTCTAAATACCCTAGACTGCAAAAGAAGGGTGATGGTGGAACCCTGTGCCCACTGGGTGATGGGTGCCAATCCCAGGTCTCCCAAGGCTCGGGGCGTCACATGATGGTAATCGGACTAAAAACATCATCCACCGAATTTAGATGGAGGAAGAGGAGAGAGTGCCGTAGATGCTGTGCAAGTGTACCACTACTATAAACTTACCCACGCACAAGTCACCGTGCCTGCTTCACCCTGCTGTGGGGCATACGGTGGACATCGTCGGCAAGGACGGTCGAAATGTCGCGTCTGTGTATGTGTGTGTTTGTGTCTATGGCGTCTCTTTTGTTAGGGCAGTGCGGGAATGCAGCCGACTTTAACTTTCTGTGCTTTCCATTTTGCGACCTTTAGTTGGCTCCCGCCTTTCGCCTGCTGTCACGAACAACCACCAAAAACCCCGGAAATCTCACCGACTGGCTAGCTGGAAAAATTAAAGAGGTGAGTACTCGCATTAGATAAACTTCTGTTACTCCACTTCTTTGATGCCTGCCCGTCCTTGATTTGCTGCCTGCTTGGTTTTCAGCGGTTTTCGTTCGTAAACTTGAGATTTTCTAGTTTAGAGTCTGCCGAAAGGGTTTGAGGAAGAGGGGGAGGGGGGGAGGCTGGACCGAACGTCCACATGTAGCTTATTTGCAGTTGAATGTTCTACCAAAACCGTGGACCTATGCATTATCGGTGACCTTTGAAAAGGTTCCAATTCCCCTGGGGCCGGCATGTATCAGTTCCATCTCGTGACGGCTCACGTATTCTGTCCTGTTGTTAAATCACAACAGCACCTCCACGTGACCTAGAGTACAAAGGCCTGCGTGTACCGGTCTGGCCCGTCCTTTTGTTGGGTTTCGAGCTGTGCACATGGAAGACGAACGGAAATCGAAGGTGTAGGGTCCCCGCCGTTGCTTGTGGAAGCCTCTGCCGCAGAAATAATCGAACCAAGCTTCACACGATCCTGTGATTCTCGATTTTTCTATTATTACAGCCGATCGTTCCAAACCTTTAGTCTCCAGAAATCAATACAAATATTAGTAAAATGGGATAAGTAAGTATCAGGCGAGGGCGCATTATTTATTTATGCGGATTCTTCAACTTCCTAATGGAGTATGTTCTACGCTCTTAATGCCAACCGTAGAACGATTTCGTACCGACTACTTTAGTAATTTTGTCAAATAATTATTAGAACGACGACGAATAATAAATGTCCCTGACCCCAGGGTGGAATAAAATGTCACTCTTGTGCCCCTGCCTCATTCGCCATGGTGTTCTGCAAATCAGCGAGCGACAAGAACTGGTTTCGTCCGGGCCAAAATCTGGGTCAGAATTAATAGCAACTCCCCCCCCCCCCCTCCTATCCTCCCTACCCCGTCTCGTGCCCTAAATTCATGGGTGACACTTAGCCTGGGTGCATTAATATTTGGTTGTTATCACGCGACGCCTGGCGGATCGAGCGTATAGGGGTGTGGGCAAGTTATTGGCAAACGCCGGACTTAGCAAATGAACGCACCAATCAGCTGTCGGTCACGCGCGTGGATACAGTCAGCGGGAGTGACAATTCGACCGTCGTTGCCGCCGGTGTCTACCGTGTGTCCCATGGCATAGTAGGCGCGGGGACTGAGACTTGCACGTGAATTAGTTTATGACGACAGCGGACTTGCGAAGCATCTACCTCACTCACTCATCGCACGTCCACCTTAGCCCGGGGTCAAGAAGACTGAGGGCGGGATCGGGCGCAGGTGGCTGCCACGGCGTTAGCCCGCGCCTAGGCGTGTCATCACCCCCCATGTTTGGCATTTGTTATGGGTGCGCAGCCCAATAAGGCGTGCTGGATTTTGATCTAGTCCCCGTGTCGGCCCAGCCCAAC
>CACRXP010000361.1:561616-576617 GCA_902702965.1 Spirometra erinaceieuropaei | reverse complement strand
CCGGCGTCGAAAATTTGCATAATAAACTTCCTTTCCCAAAGCACATATTCGACTTCGAATTATATTTCTTGGGATGCCTACCTTCCAACATATATATATATATATATGCTGAAAAAAACATCCCAACCCTCTGTGATTTTCACGTTGGGTGAAATTATAACGATTTACTTATATAACATTTTCGACTAATTTCTTGCGTTTGTATAAAAAACTTCCACAAAGTGTTCCTATTTCACTTCGTCAAAAATCCAAGTCTCCTTGTAAGTAATGAGCCGTTATCCAAGGATGTTTACGCCGCGCCATCAACAAGAGCCGCTGCTTCATGTGCGTAAAAGGAAAAAGTGGTATAGACATCATGTCAAGTCTTACGACTGTGTGATTTAAGCTTCCGACTTTTAAAATATGCGATCTTTTATAATATCAGTGAAAAACCAAATCAAATAACTAATTGAGAGTGGGAATAATGGTGCGGGTAAAATGTATTCTCGCATTGCTTCATACGAATTTTTGCCGGAGAAACTTCTTAACCAGCCATGTTATTCACATTGGGGGAAATTATCATGATTTGCTTAACTAGCTTTTTCGGCTATCTTCATGCGTTCGTATAATTCGAAATACATGTCCTTATAAGAACGTCCAAAAGTGTTCCAATTTCAATTGGTTAAAATCATTTCTCCTTGTTTATACTGCGCCATCAAGAAGAGCCGCTGTTCCATGTGCGTAATAGAAAAATATCTTTGTATATGTTTCAGGGCAAACCTGTCTACTTAAATAACCATTCAATAGGTACCTTGTGTGGGCGATGTCTTCCTGACATCCTTCTACTCTTTCGGGAAAGGTAAAATACGATTCGGGTGACAGTTTAAATATGGCCCTTAAACTGGTCTCTGAAATCAGCAAGTAAATGTTTGGATACTCCAATATTGTGCGTCTTCTTAAGCAGGCAGCTTTTTCTTCACCTTTTTCGATACTTTGGAAGTATGGGACGATCATTTTTAGCGATTTGTTTAAATAGACGCAAATGTTTTTCTAGGTTAAGATCATGTCCAGTCTTTCGAAAAATGGAATGATTGTGAAGTGTGTGCAACGGTGTAAACAATATTTCAAGTACCTGGACTGTGTGACTTGAGCTTTTAATTTTAGGGGTTTCGAAACTTCTCATGACGACTATGTCTTTGCTTCCGATAAATTCTCATCATGCTGGTGTATTTATAGCAAAAGGGGTCGTAAGTCAAACATGCGAGCGATAAGAGAGATCGATCAAACTTTGTCATGTCATGCAAGTGAGTGTGGGAATGTGAGGGGAGGGTAAAAAGTGGCAGCGGTGGTTAGGAAGAGCCGTGTCAAGGGTGGAGGACGGAGGATAATGCGGAATATTGCATGCACGCAATCCCCTGCGGTATCTGAAGGAAACCAAAGTAACTATTTAGGTGAGAAAATATTGTTGAGATTGTCCACATTCCCAAAAGGAGTCGGTAAATCTCGCTAGAAAGCACGTATGCGCGTCCCCCGCTGCGCGTCATGAACGCGAAGCCGACGGCGCCTCCTCATTGGCTACGACCAAAGTGCCCCCCTAAAACTTGATTAACTCGTGTCCGCGAGAAGTTGTTCGGATCTTCTTGAAGCGGACTGGACAGAATGCTAGTCAGCTTTAGATAGCTTTAGATACACGCCGTTTTCCAGGGAGGAATGACTTGCAGGTTTGAATGCATTCCCACGCGCTTGGTCGATCTTTGCTCCTCTATCGTGTTGTCGTCTAGGGCAACAGTCGTGCACGCATACGGTTCGCGTTATCGCTGAGTGTCAGACCGGACCACAACAAAAATACTGCCTAAAGTACAGTGTAATCTACGGAAGTGTTGGCGCCTAGATTTTGCATTTGCTGGCCTTTATGTCCCGAAGAAGCCGCGGCTATCTAAGTACACTTCTAAAACCGGTAGGAGAGCCGACATACCTGTGACAATCCCGGCGGGGGGGTGGGGGCTTACTCTTCTCACTTTTGCTGGTGAAGTCTTAATCGTAGTTAGCAATTTTCTCAACTTGCTTTTTGAGCGAGTCCTTCTCCCGCGAATCAATGTGGATGAAGTAGAACCTATAAAATACCCGACATAATCTTGACTTTATAACCTTAGCGATCCTGACCAAGACCTTGGACATCCTGTACAGTATACACTGGATGAAATACGCACTATTAAGTGAAATGCTTTTTTCGTTAGTTTTACACTTTGGCATAAATTCAATTACATGTCCTAGGAGGAGTGCTCATGAATTGTTCCTCCTTTTCACATAGTTGATAGTTAAGTGTTTTTAGTAGCAAGGATTCCAATGTATGATGTTTAGAAATGTTGACGGGGAGAATGTTAGAAGACTTCGAGTAGCCCAAGAGCCTGTTTGCCTCTTACAGTTAACGCAGCGTCATCCAGACTCATTCCAGTATGTGTGCCATGGTGTCCGCTTCTACGGAATTTAAGAAAGAAGGCTCGAAACTGTTTCTACGGTGTGCTCTAGAAAACTGACTTCTATCAATTAATAATGACTGAGGACTGAAAACCGTGTGCTGATTTGCCCTAGGGCTCAGTCCATCCCGCCATAAGGATTGGTTGGTGAAGATCACCTGCTTGTGACTTTATCTGTTCCCGATGGCCGCCACGAACAGGGCTTGAGCTCTTGGTTGGACTGCAAATTCAAGCCTATGGTCTGCTTAAGTTAGGAGAGGGGGAGAGGGTCGTGTTATAGGTGGGTGAAGCTGGCAACAGGTACCAGTTAGCTGTTTTAACTGATCTCTCGCCCTATTCGAGAACGTTTTACCAACACAGCGCGCTTGTAGACTTCTGCTATGATTGAGTTTTCGCCCGTTACCTTCTCACTGGACTTCTCCTAATGACAAAAAGAGAGACCAGCTGATAATGGTCGGCAATTTTTGCTACAAGAGGAAGGCAGTTAGTGACTTCTTAGACGTCAGGCGGACGATTGAGGACGTATCTTTAGTGCTCAGCTAGCATTCCAAGATCTGCGCGTTTTTTAAAACAGCAGGCTAGTTGCGTCTGAACTGAGCAACCTCACAGATGCCATGATTTGTTGTACATGGGCTGTCTTAGTGGTCCTAGAAACGTCCTTCATTGTCATTGAAAGAGCTTTCACTGGTCGGTTTACGGGATGTGCTACCCGCGTTTCGCCGTGTTCGATCTATTATCGTTAAAAGGCCTGTCACTGGTCGCGTTACGGGACGTTTCGCCGTAGGACACAAACAAACGCCCCCGCAGGTGATCATATAGCAACTAGTAACTATGCGGGAAGGACCATCGACAACGATGAAGGAGACGGGGTGTGTTCACGCCGTACGCCTCCGATTTTTCCCGCCTTCTGAATCGGCAACTTATTTTTTTTAACTCTAGCAGCTTCTGCCGCGGTTGGTGTTGTCACCGCAGTATAATGCCGCCTTATTTGCGCAGGCCTTGCAAAGCAGCTGCTTCACGGACAGCAGCTGTTGGGCTTCTACGTAGTTGTCTCCAAACCAGTCCTGATGTTGTCTGCACACAAATACAAGGGCCTACTTCGCCCGCTTCCGCTTTGGGACATGAAAACGCCTCATTGGGTCTTGTTGACAACAGTGGCGGTTGTTGATGATCGCGCAAGCGAGGGCTACTGGCGTTCAGCGCCTGCTGCAGCCTCTCATCAGACGGGCCCTTAGAGGATGCTCTTACAGAAGCACTACCTAGCGTCACACCTCAGATAGGAATGCAGGGAGACTAGTTATTCATATGTCAACACGTTTTGCCGGAATAAATGTCTCACAAAGACACTCCCCTCAGAGGTATTGTCGATATGCGTGATGATCGTGTTTGTGGGAAACAACCCTCGTAAATGGCAGTATGTGTCAAAGCTCATAAAAAGAAGTCGTCGACGCTTTACGGCACGCTTTTCCAGGAGGTGGGTGATTTCGCAAACCTGATTAATAGGGAATGCAATCACATGTCCACCGGTTTCTCAACGGGAATCTTTTCTATCAAAGTTCAAGTTATCGATTTTCAATACCGACGCAAATTCATCCCGATTGTTTTAAAGATTTTTTCTTTCAATCGTTTTGAAGAGGCACATATCTTCAAAATTTGTACTAGAATACGAAAGTATCGGGAACGTTTGCATTCGGGTAAGTGTTATAGACGTTCGAAAAATTGTTCTAGTGTTTTACTGTCGGCAGGTTTATTAATTCTGTTCCCAAAGTCTGCATCGTGATCGATTTGGAGGCAGCAACGCCCCTAAACGGATCTGCAGGGTTAGAATAAATTGGCTCTCGTAAAGGAATCAACACGCAGTAGGGAAGGTTGGGAAAACACAGGCTGTATCCCAAGCTAAGCACGCATTAGGAAATATTTCCAAAAGCAACCATGAAATCTACGAAAGGAACAGTCTTGCTATGAAGCAGGCCTACTTCCGCCCCAATGGAATACAATCGGAATGTTGTTTAGTCGCCCACAGTGTCACGAACTTTAAACTTTGACTTTTGAAGCCTAGTCATTTTGCACTGTCGGCGCATGGCTTCTTTCTTTGCTGCTCCTAACAGACGACCACCCCTTCTACGAGGAAGTAGGATTATTAACCGAACGGCCGACGTTTGCGTCTTGACTTCACCACGGCGCGCGCTGTTGGGGAATTTTCACCTGACATTTGTGTTGGCATAAAAATGTCACACATTCAGACTGGCAGAGCATTTGTGTTTGCGCTGGGGCAGAGGGAAGAACGTCCTGTCGGCTGCGGGACCGTTGTTTTTGCGAGCTTTGCGAAGCAGATTTTTTTGCGGAGAGCGGGTTCTCACGGTCTCTGTGGCTTTGACTTCAGACGGGCAGTGGTGTTGCTGGCGTTGCGCATTCTGCTCCACGCGTCTCTCAACTTTTCACGCTCTAGGACCGGCATATAGCCCATATTAGCGTTCGTTCCTCTGTCTGTGATCGGCGGGACTCAGTTCTGTACGGTTCAGATTTGTCAGTACTGTCTTCTTCTAAGGTGGTCCGCATGTTTGGATTTTTAGTTTCACCTTCTAAACAACGGGGGCACTGATCAAAACCACATGGCGTTGGTCTTGTCTTTTGGCAAGCATACTGTCTAGCAGTTGTCACGAACTCAAACTAGGATATGTGTCGACAACAGCGGTCCGTTGCTGTTTTAGCTGCCTACTGCGTGAACGTTCGGGCGTGATTTCTCCCACTCGGGAACTAAGGTCATTGTAGGCAAGCCGTTTGTGCGCTTTCATGTCCCATCATTGCAAGGACCTACTTGGGTGCCGATTATAGCGAATAGTTTCTCCCCGCGAGTTGGAGTCTCAATGTCATGGAAGGTAAGCGACTCCATTATCCTCCCCCCGCCCTGCGTTTGAACGCCCACTTGTCCTCTTTAGGAAAACTCCGTCTGGTTGAAAGCCGCAATATCTGCAGGGAGTGACCGACCGATCTTATGTAGTGTTGGCCGAAATTCTGAAATGCGTTTTCGACTAAGAGGGATTACTTAGGTGGGCTTGTTACATTGATTTCACGCGGCCTAATCCTATAGCATTTCGGACCCACCAGGATGTCGGCTTTTGAATGCACTTCTTTTCGGCCTCCTGCAGAAACCACACTCGGTAGAAAATGACTACATAAGTAGCATGCATTCTCATGTTGATTTTCGATGTTCTTACAAATTCAGATACATTTTATAGAAAACGCACAAAAATCTGCTTTCTTTCGGATTTTGAAAAAGTTTCCCATTTCCCTGTTGCATTAGCGTTAACCGATTTCGGTCTACGGGGTGCATGCTTTCCTTGTGGGGAAAATCATTCATTCCCCAATGCCATTCATACAGTATCGTACCTGTCCGCTTACCGATGCTCCTCATGAATGCACAACATAGTCCGCATCCATTGTAAACTTCCATGAACTCTGCATGTCATCTTCAAGGCACCGAGGAATATATGTTGGCATAAAAATGTCACGCATTCAGACTGGCAGAGCATTTGTGTTTGCGCTGGGACGGAGGGAAGAACGTACTGTCTGCTGCGGAGCCGTTGTTTGTGCGAGCAGATTCTTTGCGGAAAGCGGGTTCTCACGACCGCTGTGGCCTTGTCTTCAGACGGGCCCTGGTGTAGATGGCGTTGCGCATTCTGCTCCACGCGTCTCTCAAGTTTTTCACGCTCTAGGACTGGCATATAGCCCAGATTAACGTTCGTTTTGCTGGCGTAGCACGCCAGACAGAAACGCGAGAAAACACAGAAATTGTGGCTCGTGGCCCAGTGGCTAGAGGCGTGGACTTCTAACTCACAGGTCTCGAGTTCGAGCCTCGGGTGTTCTCCACTTCGGGGTTGGGTATGACTGACTGACGACGGTTAATAAGCCAGAAATGGCCATTCCAGTCTCCCTTGTCATTGTCGGTAATAACATAGTACAGAAATTGTTCGAATTTCCACCGGAAGTCTTGTCGTAAGCTTTCGAATGTCAATGCAAATGAGCGGATTAATTAAAAAAAAATAAACAAAAGCAGACTTCAAAAAATAACGTAATTTGAGTAATCGTTTGAGATCATAAGAAGTAATTGCTGTTGGCTGTGTAATGTCTGGATCTACCTGCAAATGGATGCAAAAATAAAACCTCATACGACACAATCCACTGTCCACTGACGGCTAACTGCGGTTCTTTATCCTACCGTTGCCTCGCGGTTTAATTTCGGAGGTAGTCGCACCCCGTTGTCTCTTCTGTTTAGTCTTCCAAGGCCTTGATTCATCTCCCCCTCTCTGTCTCCGCTTACGAACCACCGCGCATTGTGAGACCTGCAACCCGGCAACCTGCTTCATGATCCGAGCTCCCATCTCCTGTCACCCTTCTGCGCCCCTCGCAGGATTTTTTTTCCGCCTGCCAGACGGCATTATTAGTAATGCACCAACCTGAGCGTCTGCAATAGACGGCCGATTGCACGCCAGCCGGCTCTGTACTGGGCGCGTGTGTTCTGTCTCCGAAACTTCCTACCCCCCCGGCGCCTGGTTCGTATCTGCACGACTGCTTTTCCTAAAGGGGGAGAGGGGGGGAGTCTTGACCCTTATTTAACGCACCAGGCCTGGAGGTAGCGTGTAGGCAGATGCTCCACCATCTGACTTCTCTAGACAACCAAAGCAATTGTTGGAGGGTTTTCTAGGGGTGCTGTTGTAGTTATCCTTTTCCACACTTTTGTAACTGGGGGTTTTATCGTGTTAGCAGTGCCACCAACCGCCTCAACTTCGCCTCGGACTGCAGCCAGTTCCACTGTGTTTTGGCAGCCGCCCTCCCCCCCCCCCTACCCCCATTTTCCGACCGTTTATGCATCAGACACGACGAGTAGCCGTGTGCGTAATCAGCCCCACCCTCTGGCGACATCCACTGGGGTCCTTCGCCACGGCGCCTTGACCAAGATGACTTTTAAGGAGATGGCATGCAGCGACTGACCTGACCCGGTCTACGGACGTGACAGCATGTCTGGTTGCCTTCTGCTAACTGGACCAGACTGTCCTGGTGTGTGGGGGGATTCGCCAACAGTCCTTATCCGGTTCGCCTGTCAGTCGAGGCGGTTGCAGTGACGTGACTGCCGTGAGCAGAACAGCGTCGTGGATCCACTAGTGAGAAGCGGAAATAGAACGAGCGCTTCATGCACCTGTGGTTCTGACGAAACCGTCAGGTCGTCACTGTGACTACCCCTGTTACCATAATCCCATTCCTCTTTGACCGGCAGTTTGATAAATTGCAAGCAATGACCTCCACTGCTTGCTCCACAGCGGGGGGGGGGGCGCAGCATCAATGATTTGTGCCTGAATTATTTTATGAGGCAGACTTGCCCAACATCTACCGCACTCTCTCCGTCTCCTGCCTCGCCCACCCTACTCAGATGGCAGGACAATGTCAAGACGGTTGGAGGTGGACGATGGTGCAGTGGATGACAAATGCAAACAGCATGTCTACACGTGCCACACCCGACCTGGCCGCCACTCCAGACGCACCTGCTTTCAGTAAAAGCAGCTCGGGCCCCATACATATAGGTAATTGTCGTAAATGTTACGTTGGGAAGGAGCTACTATAGTCTAACTCCCAATCCTTGAATGGACCGAGTCGTATCGTCTGTTTGTACTTTTCCAGGCCACGATGTCCAACGCGTCGTGATAGAATCAAGCACGTCAGCTTTATTATGTTGATGAATGCGCTGATATGCCGTGAGGATGAACTCCCCCATGTCAGCGTCACTCCTTCGACTGTTCTAGCTAGTCTACCAGCTGGGCCTACGTCTGGGGTGTTCCAACACTCGCGTATATGCGGCAGTACTCGTTGAGCGCTTGCCGTGAGCCACTCAGTTAGTCGATTTCCCTGCAGTACTGCGCTCGACTGGGGTTCTATAATTCTGGTATCGCAGTCCACCACCTTTGATTGCACTGCATCCCTCTTTGATGGGGTCCAAACCGATCCCCTTTTGAATACTCTGGTCACTGCGGGGACCATCTGGTGCGTGGCGCCCGTAGACGGGCTATTCGGCCCTATCAGCCTCCGCACACACGCCCGCCTCCGGTTGCCCTGACCCTTTCACTATCGAACCCAGCTGGTCTAGGTGAGAGCGAGTGTGGTAAATGCGGCGAAAGTCTGCCCTACCACGGAATAGCTCACAAGTAAGTCACCGATTGTCACTCCCACATTGCGAAGCATGCCTTGGACGTTGTCGTTTGCGAAAGTGTGATTCTCACTTGGTCTTTGTATATTTGAGGGCAGTCGCCCCTTGTCCTTATCTCTGACCTGGAACCTCGTGCAAACGCGATGAAATCACCCGCGTCAAATAACGAGTGTTTCACCCATGACTACCACCACCGTCGTTGGTCTTGTTTCCTACGCCAATTTTCGAGGTACTGTTGTGCAACCCACCTCGTCTAGAATTACACTTAACTTTTAGCAAATGCGGCATGCCAGTGTCGAGGTGCGATAGTCGGTAACGATAATACTCCCAGATCAGCGGTCAGGGGTAGTCTTTACCGCAGTATGGGGCCTGCAAGCGGCTGAGAAGACACCGCCACCCGCTTGTGCCATCAGCCCCGGCGCGAGGTGCATGCTTGCGTGCCTGCGCCCGAGCGTTGTTCGCCAACAACCAATCACCAAAAGGAGCACTATTGATTGAGATCAAGCTATCGCTATGGTGAAACTGAGTCATGTGCGGCTCTGTCGTCAACTGGCAAACGGAGTTCGGTCGTTGTTGCCCTGCCAAGCACACCGCCGCACCTTCTCGAACTTCATTTACAACGGCTCTATAGTTGTGTTCCCGCCAAACTAGGGAGTACTAAATCCCTGAAATTTTGACTATGGACAATAGTCAGATAAGCATTTATCAGCTGTTAACACTGTAGTGGGCATTATGTTGTATATTCGAGGCTCCTCGTCAAAATCAACTGGAGAACTGATATCGAAGCCGTTTTCACACGGTAGCTTTCGAAGGGTTTTATACTTTCACCCCTAAGTGCGAGATCTCTGTAATGCAGCGTCCCGTAGATTTAGCAGAACCCTTCATGCTGTTAACGAGATTGTTTCGATGTGATTTTATTGTCATTGTGATAGTAAGTAGGATGTAACAAATCAAAGCTATCATTTTTCGCCTTCTTTCCTGTTCAAGGGCAAGGAAAATAACCAATCTTCGCGTTTTTGAGGATCCGGACACAGGCAAGCGTTGGAACAAGTGTGTCAAGGATGTAGACGGAGAGATTCTCTGCGTTAGTCAGGTATTTTTTTATTTTCCCTCTGCTTTCAAAGTCGACCTCTCCCGGTGGTAGATGCTATTGGTGGCCCTGTTTAACTCGCCACTGTAATAGGCTTTTGACTTTAATTGAAGATCAGGAAAGTCGAACCAGTGGCACAGAGGCGGGGGGAGGGGGAGGAGTTATTGTTATTTCACTGCGGAACGAAATGCCTGCAAACTGGCATTGCTTCCGATAGGGTCGGCGTGGGACTGCAAAGCGAACAGGACTCAGCTCATTCCAGGCTGCTTGGTAAGATCTAAAACCGGCTTCTCCCTCTGCCTTTCCTGCAAATAGCTCACATATCAGGCACGGTCTTCAGGTTTTTCGCGCGTAACTTGTTCCAAAACGCATAAGTCTATAACTCGCTCCCCCACCCCACCCCCCACGAGCGCATTTCGCCAGGCCCACCGCTGAGCGAGTTACCGCCCCGATTTTTGTCCTTGGGACCCCTTTCCGCCCTCATAGTGCGTACCTTGATCCTGTTTTCCTGTTCTTCAGTTCACGCTGCACTCCATGCTCAAGGGAAATAAACTTGACTTCCATCGGGCGATGGCTCCAGAGAGTTCAAAGGCCACCTACGAATCCTTCCTCGGCCTGGTCCGCAAGGCTTACAGCGCCAACAAGGTGAAGGGTTAGTAGGCGAGTTCTTTCTCTTTCCAGTTTTGACCTTGTCATCATTTTTTTCACTTGGGAAGCCCTCGGTGGGATTCGAAACCGCGGCAGCAAGGTCAGGGTTCGAATACAGCTCCGAGGCCCTGACCAAGAGCCGTGTGTTCGATCACATTTCATTCAGGTGTTCTCTGTGAAGATGCTGTCTACAAGGTTTTGTAACGTTCCGGCCCGACAGGACAAGAGTGACTAGTAGTTATTGTACTAAAGCACCTCCAGTAGGTGGGCTAACTCATGAAATGTCAACCGAAATTCCGAAATGCGTTTTTGTTTCGAAAAGATTAATTAACTAGGGTTGTAAAACTGGTCAGCCTGCAACATAATTCTATAATATTTCAGTTACCTCAGGATGCTGGCTTTCGAATTAACTTCCTTTCGGCTGCACGCAAAAACTACACTGTAAAAAACAACTACTGAAGTAACATGAACTTTTCTTATTGATTTTCAACGCTCTTAAAAATTCAAATATATTGCATAGAAAGCATGCACACAATTATTCTTTCCTTTGCTCATTCGGTAGAAAATTTCGTCTTCTTCCAATCGTATACTCGAAGGAAGGGTATAATTCGGTTTTCAAAAACATTTCCAATTCCCGAATAATTTTGAACCCGCTCTACCGTTACGCTTGGATTCAGGGTTTCCAAACTACAAGCCGTATATTTTCCGCGTACGGAAAACCACACATTTTTTATGGTAATAAAGGGGACCGCGTAGGGTTCATAAAATTAAGCAGTGGATTGGATCCATATTGTTAACTTTACAAGCCACATTGGTAAATGCAGAGATATGACGATTTATGCACGGCCACTTCAGGGTATTTAAACGTCCCACAATTAGAAACTCTTTTAAAATCGAATTATACTCTTCCTTCGAGTATAAAATTGAAAGACAAAGTAGTTTTCTACCGAATGAGCAGAAGAATAAATATTTTAATGCATGCGTTTCATGAAACATAATTGCATTTTTAAGGGCATTGAAAATCAATGAGAAAAATTCATGCTACTTAAGTAGTCATTTTTAACAGAGTGTAGTTTGTTCATGCAGCCGGAATGAAGTTGATTTGGAAGCCGGAATCCTGACATAACTGATATATTATGGAGTTATGTTGCAGGTTGACCAGTTTTGCAAACATAATTAATCTTTCCAAAACGAAAACGCATGTCGGAGTTTCGGTTGGCATTTCATGAGTTAGCCCACCCACTATATGCACAAAAAGAAATTAAGAGGAAATCCCAATTACAACTATAGACTGAATCTGCGACTATTGTCCACGGAGATCGACGGAGAACACTGGGATCCAACGAAGACGGCGACCAGGGCTCCTCGTCCGACGAGCGACAACTGGCCACGGGGTCGTCGGAGGTTAATCCTCGCCCATATTTATACCTTCTCCAGGCGTCAACGTTGAATCCGCCATCGTGATTGGTTAGGAATAGGTTGTTTAAGGGGGAGAGTTAAACAGACTGAAGTTAGAACTATTCTCACTAATTTATGCTCATATTGATTTATTATTTGTACACTTTTTATAGGAAGCTAAATTGCGACTAAGTACCTGTCGTTTAAATACGGAAAAGTTTGACGCGCGCACTGCTATGGGGGACGCGCCTTCTAGAACTTTCTACAAGATGACGGCCCTTCGGCTAACTTTCTAGAACTTTCTACAGTACGTTTTGTTCCTCTGTACTGCAAGAATTATCACCAGGTCATGGAACTCGCATTACCGTCTCAGGATATTGACGGAGTTTTCATTGTCCGAAATAAGTTTTTTTATGCATGCCTATCTGCCTCTGGGAATACTGTTTACTCCCAAATTTCAGGACAGCATAGGAGCATTCTGTTTTGCCCTAGCGCTTAGTCAACAGTGGGCCAGGCTGCAATTAGCATTTTTAACTCAACTTACTGTGAGGTAGGTCTCGCTGACGATGACAAGCACCTCAAGACTAGCTGTTTTAGTCTTCTGTGTCTCGGCCTGGTGCGTAAGGCTTACAACACCAACAAGGTGAAGGGTTAGTGAGCGAGCTTCTCTTTTTTCTTCCAGTTTTGATCTTGTCATTACTTTTTTCATCCGACTCATTTGTAAAAAACTTGGGGTAGGCCTCGGTGGCATTCGAAGCCACGACTGCAAGGGCAGGGTTATGACCACCTGAGCTGCGAGGCCTCGACCGAGAGCCGTGTCTTTGATCACATTTCAACCTGGCGTTTGTACTAGCTGTGCGTATATGCCCTCTATGAGAATGCTGTCTACGAGGCATGTTTTGTTCCTCTGTACGACATGCATTGTCGCCGGGTCATAGAATTTGCATTACTGAGGATGTTTTCACCGTTCATGCATTTGCATCTGCCTCTGATTTTGCTGATATTCCTTTGGGAGTACCGAGTACTGGTCTGACCAAATTTCTGGACAGCATAGGAGCATTCTGTTTTGCCATAGGACGTATGGTTGTATCTGTCGTAGGCTGTCAGTTATACGACGACCAGTCAACAATCGAAGTTGGTTGGCAATTGAGACTGACCGCTGTCGTCAACACGACAGCGCTATTATTAAGTCCGACTTAGCGCTTAATGAACAGAGGGCCTGGATGCAATTAACATTTTTTACTCAGCTGGCTTTGAGGCAGGTCTCGCTGACGATGCAAAGCACGTCAAAGTTAGCCGTTCTGTCCTTAATTGACCCTGTTGATAACACCTCTTGCTTACTGATTACCCCGTCGCTATGCGACCTCCCGCTCAGTCTGCGGGACTGACACCCCAAGGCAAACGGCCGCCGTCCGTATTCCGCCCCAATTCTGCTTTGTTGCCGGCCGTCGACAGCCAGTCGTACGTTTGTAGGGCATTCCGCTGTAATAGTCGGGTCGCACTCACTCTGAGAATCCTCCAAAGACTGTGCGGATAGCGACGTCTTTGCTCCTACAACTGCTTCCATGAAGTGATCCCCGTCTAGCACTGAATTAGGATCTTCTAGAGTGCTGTCCAGACTTTCTACGGAGTGCTTCAGGCAGTCAGAGTGTGTAGCAAAAGTTACCGACAAACGAACATCGTATATCCCACAATAGGGAGAAAAGAGGAAAGAAAGGGTAGTTAACGGGAAGTGCAAAATGGCGAAAGTCGCCGCGGCGTCCTTGTCTGCCAGTAAAAAGGACACGTACAGTCACGCTACACCCTTCTGCCCGCTGCTACACCGCTTTGTGACTAAAAGGGCCGGTTTGGGATTGGCCGAGAGGTTCATTTACCACCACCACCGACCAACCCTACGCCAACAGGGGGGACTGTCAAAAACCTAAATGGGAGACCGATTTTGCAGGTTGATGTCAACAGTCCAACGGCCGTATCTAGTCGTTTGTGGTCGCGCATGTTTCCCCTGGGTGTCTGCCTTCACTGGCTTTATTGGGGGATGGAGTAGGCGTTCTCCGCTTCGCCTAGTGCTAGGCGGCCACAGTGCGCCGATCACTCCGTAATTGAGAGATTTTTACCGACAGGGACATTGGAGCCTGCGACGGCCATTTCCGGATCGTTGTAGTCATCGTCAGTCAGTTTTACACCAGCATCCGCTCCCCCACGGGAAGGGCTTGAAATCTGAGCTCAGTTTAGACTGGTTCCCCTCCTCTACTTCCCCGGCGATCAGATGTTGTTATGTAGCCCCACCTGAGGTAAGCAAACCCCAGCCGTCTGTCATACGGGACCGGTGGTAATAGGGGTTTTTGCAGGTGGGACCGAGGAAGGCAAAGGCGACGAGGTCAAGTAGTTGTATGCAAATGGAAAGCTATTGAGAATGCGCGGTTGTACTTTGAGTGGTTGAGAAATAGTTGCCCTAACCATAACACTTAACTATAACCCCCAACCCCAGCCCCAGCAGTATCGTGCCCATCAGGTGGAGCCGCATAACAATATCTTACCGTCATAGTCGTAATCAGCCACTCATACACCGGCGTCCACTCGCCCACTTGGAAGGCTTGACATTTGAGTTCGCTCTAGACTGGCTTTAAAGACGCATCTGAGCCCGCCTCCGCTACTTCTTCGTGTAATCGAGCCGAATCACTGGACGCCGCTACCACGAGACCCTCAGATGCTTCTGATCGAGCATTAGTTTTGTAGCAACACTTTTCTGCATTTCCTGGACTCGATAATATTGCGGGGGGAGGGTGGACCCACGGATCTCTCTGACGTGCCATTTTAGGCTCACCTTTCTGCCACCATTGATAGTTCGACGACGTTATCTGCGTATCCTAGAGAGTGGGCGCGGCATCCGGATTGGTTTATGGTGAGGTGGACTTGCGTGGCGCCTACCGCACTCTCTCCTCCCCCACCTACCTTACTCTGATGACGGAACAATGCCAAGACGACCGGAGGTGGGAGCCAGTCCAGTCCGTCTACGCGTGCCGCACCCGGACTGCTGGGGAACGGCCCTAGCCTCGCATGTGTGGAAGTGCCATGGAGGCCACACTGCAAATAAATAGTTGTGGCCTGACTGTCAGTGGTGAGAATGGTCGTCGAGTTATCTGGCCAGGTGGTAGCTTTCCAGGTCTGTTCTCTTATTACAACGTGGTGCACTCAAACGCCGATTCGCAG
>CACRXP010000361.1:421492-555991 GCA_902702965.1 Spirometra erinaceieuropaei | reverse complement strand
CTACGTAAGAATGTTAGAGCTTTTCATCAAGATCCTCAGTTCTGCCCCACCTACAGGAGGCGTAAATTACCGAAATTGGTGTACCCAGGGGATGACATTTTGTCAACTGCCAAATGTCGGATAATGTGTTCCAAAACGGTTACGAGAAGTTCCGGCGTACTTTTTCCCGGCTTCTTGATGATAGCTTGTTCATTCACATCTTGCTCCACCTTTTTTACGAGGGGCGAAAAATAAATTTTCAAGTGCTGTTACGGTAAACGTTTTTCGTTTTCAGTAATATCCTCCACTAAAAATGCCCTCTGGTGGACAAATGTGGCCAAGGATAATTATTAACACAGAATCCTGCTTGGCTACAAAGAAACACTTATTTCTGTTCACATTTGCTAATCTTCTTACTTGGTAAATTTACTCACAAACATAGTCTGCTTGAGAAAACTTCTCCCGCAACGGATCTGATGGTGAGACCTTTTTCCATAGCATCACCTGTTGGGAGTTAGGGTTAGGGGTTACTGTTAAAGCCTTTTATTATCACCGGTCCTGTATGACAGACGGCCGGAGCTTATCTACTGCAGGTACATTCAGGACGTAAGATCCGACTCATTTGACGAATCATCAGAATGCAGAACGTTTGAGATGCCTCAGAGAGCGCCTGTGCAGTATCTGGCCTATCCCATGAGATGTTGACGGAAATTCTGAATGTATGCTTTTGGCTAGAACCCACAGTATGTGACATACCTCGTGGAAGGTGCTGAAATTTACGAAAGATTGCTTATCGCACTCGAGCCAGCCCAGCTGAATGGACCAAAGCCTTAATATAATAATGAACGACTTTAAGCGGATGGAAATCAAAAAAGAAAGATCGAAATTTGTATTGCGTTGTCTAGAAATAGTAAAACTTTTTTAAAAATGCTGGAAATTCCGAAAGCGTCAAAAATCCTTGTAGCTGAAAAACCACAAGGTTGAGACGTAAAGAAGGTCTGTCCATGAAAAAACCTAGAAAACAACACACCGCAAGTAGAAGAGACCTTGAGCTTTTAAATGTCCATTAAGATTTATTGTAGTGTCAAGTATGACTGCTAGCCAGCAGTTTACAATTGGAGTATCAACTGCAACATGGTTTCTCGAAAATTGGCTCTATTCTTTCCGTTATACATTGTTTGAGATGCAGTTAACCAAGCCAAACAGGAATTCGCTTGATTTCACCGATAGCGACGTCGCGGAAGCAAAATTTTCCATGCAGACGCATGTTGATAGGTGGGTTAGGAACTAATAAAACTGTCAGGTGCTATCGTAAACAAACCCTTTTATGCGGACTTAGAGGAATTTTCTTCCGGCAAAAGTTATTTATAGTGCTGGAGCATGATGAGTTACAACCGTCCCTGAAAATTGGTAAGTAGTTCACGATTTTCAGCGTCCACGAACGACTATATATACATTTATATTCCGCCCTGTATGTTTATTAAAACTTTCTTGAAGACAGTCACCGAAGTAATGAGTTTTTGAATGTTATTTCCGAGGCAGGCGGCTGTTTGGGTTCAAAACGTTCTGCCCTCTGTGCTAACATTTCTTGTGTTTTCCTGCAGTTCACCTAACGGCCGAGTATACCGTGGCGATTTTGTGTACATAGGCTCCGGAAGACCATTTCTTGACTTGGTGGTACTTGGCGAACCGATTTTGTTGCCATTCCAGCCGATCTTCTTGATCCTCCAAAGTGAATATTGATAATTGTTTAGTCCAAAAAAGGCTTTTGAGTTTCCTAAAAACGCCTCTCCTCTCATCATCTAGATCCAAAAAGGTATAGTATTAACCATTTTAATGTGGATTAATCAGATTTCTCGAGCGTCTGCCGTATTCTCGCTTGAGGAAGTTGCGTGGTCTTGAGCAATTACGATAATTAAATTCCCTGTGCAAATCCACCATGCCAACTCTTCACAAAAATCATTTTTAAATCTCACTACACGCTTGACAACGAAATTGCAGGGCATTTTCCTGTGCTAAAGCCTTTCCTAGTCTTCGGTGGCGCATTTAATCGTGGTTTTTACTGAAGGAATACTCATTTAATCCTGAGAGTTTTACTAAACAGAGTTTGCCGCAATTTAAAATCGATCTTTTGTCCCATTCTAACCGTGTTAACCATTTTGCTAACACACGGATTATTTCTAGAGAACTAGGAGTTTTATCGGTTTTCAGAAGTCAGAGTAGTAGTAATAACGCACACAGGCAATCCGTCGTTTAAATGGACTAAAATTATCTTGCCCTCTGAAAAATTATTTGTGTCCCAGAAATTACCATCACCAAACATCCATTTTCAGTTTCGAGCACATGAAATATTGCTTGTCGTGCAGTTTAACCTATGCACATACCTAATTCAGAATTGGAACGACCTACATTTTCAGTAAACTATCACTATTTGTATGGGCACTTTGCCATGCATTGTTTATCGTAGAACGGAATCTAAAAGCAAGCAGAAACAGTGAAAATGGTCGTAGTACAAAGATAAGGGCATGTGCTTTCGTTTGCTGTAGAAAAATATTAGTATTGTTTAGGAATGTGAAAAAAACGATTAAAAGAGTCACATTTTTTCTTGGTCTCGCCGCGCAAAAATGCAAAGTTTACAGAGATCCGTCAATGAAATGCAGTATTAGAGCACTCCTTAAAGAGGTGACTTGTTATTGAAAGTATTCTTATTAATCGAAGGCGTATTCGTTGCTGACGTTCATTGTGGGCGTCTATTTTATTTGAAGACGAAGTTTCATGTTTGAGCGAGCCTTCAAATTCGATCCAAATGACTTGAATGAAAAGGACGCCCAAACAATCGGTAAATCAGTAAATGCCTCCAAGGTTTCTCTTATTTTAAAGTCAAACGGATACATAATACAGAGTCTGTCCTTATGGGCGACCGGGAGAAAACACTGAAAATCGTGAAGTATTCAGCGATATTTCAAGGCCGATCTGAAACTCAAAGTAACCCAGAACAAACGAAAAGTGCCAATTAATTTAACGGAAAAAAGGCCATCTCATAACCACAATATAGTATGATGGAGAGACGCTCACTGGTCATTCTTACGGAATTCACTTGTTGCGTTGTGCCTTACGGGTTCTCTCTCGAGCCCAAACAGCAACAGCATAGCAGCGCATGATATAGGCTTTGGACTTCTAACTAACAGGTATCGAGTTCGGGCCCCACGTGTTCCACGCCTCGGGGTTCCAAGTGTTCCACACTTCGGGATTGGGTATGACTTGTTGACGACGACTAATAAACCGCAATTGGCCATTCCAGCCTCCCTCGTCTTTGTCGGTAATAACATTCTGACAAAATATTATGTTTACGATTACGCCTGTCAATTCTATTTAAATTTACTAGTCACCGATGGGCCTGGCTGTATATGACCTTATAAAAACCTATGTTCTATGACGTCCCCGTCGGTGAAATAAAGTGAAACCCCGTTTCTCTTTTTGAAACACATCTCACTCAACTCAAATGTATCAGGATACCATGAATCATGGGAAAACTGTTTTTGAATCTCCACGCAAACGTTAGGCTGTTGACAGACTGCCATACTTGGCATTACGCTAATCCTAAAAGGATTATTAAATATAAACTTCAATGAACCGCCATTTCCAAAAAGCATTCTGGGTGCTTTCACATTTACTCGGTTTGTTGCACGAGAAGACATTCTGTACGTTTGAGAACGAAGCTCACTTAATAACAGACATTGCTGGCGTTTTCGAGATTTAGTGCTTTTCTAAAAGAATCGTCAATTTAAGGCAGCGCAACCCTGCCTTCAATATTTGTTTTGTGTGTTTAATTCTTTTTAAATTGTGCTTAATTAATGTATATATATATATATATGATGTAAGGGGGCGCTCACCGATCGTTCATACGGAACTCACTCGTTCCGTTGTGCCTTATGGACTCTCTCTCGAGCCCAACCAGCAGCCGCACAGCGGCGCATGATATATATAGGCAGAATAGTATTACCGACAAAGACAAGGGAGACTGGAATGGCCATTTCTGGCTTATTAGCCGTCGTCAGCCAGCCATACCCAAGCCCGAAGTGTGGAACACCCGAGCCTCGAACTCGCGACCTGTTGGTTTAGAAGTCAACGCCTCTACTCACCGGGCCACGAGCCCGTTGCCTTGTCGGTTTTCGATCGGGAATATACAATGTTAGGGTGCGCTCACCGATCGTTCATACGGAACTCACTCGTTCCGTTGTGCCTTATGGACTCTCTCTCGAGCCCAACCAGCAGCCGCACAGCGGCGCATGATATATATATAGGCAGAATAGTATTACCGACAAAGACAAGGGAGACTGGAATGGCCATTTCTGGCTTATTAGCCGTCGTCAGCCAGTCATACCCAAGCCCGAAGTGTGGAACACCCGAGCCTCGAACTCGCGACCTGTTGGTTTAGAAGTCAACGCCTCTACTCACCGGGCCACGAGCCCGTTGCCTTGTCGGTTTTCGATCGGGAATATACAATGTTAGGGGGCGCTCACCGATCGTTCATACGGAACTCACTCGTTCCGTTGTGCCTTATGGACTCTCTCTCGAGCCAGACGACAAAAAGGTTAGAATAACGTAACCTCCAGCGCCTCTTCATGGCGAACGACTATCCTCGTAACTTCATAGAACGCAACAGGCAGCCTGGTCCAAGCCGAAGTTCGGTGACAGAACGGCCAAAAATCTTTCGGGCGCTTCCTTACATTGACGGCGTCTCTGAGGCGGTCTCCCGTTTGCTAAGACCACTGGGGATTGGCATTTCCCATCGGCCAGAGTCAACAATTCGAAATCTGGTCTTGAGACCTAAGACCCCCTTGCCAAGCGGCGAAACAACGAACGTCATTTATCGGATCCAGTGCAGTTCCTGTGATTTGAACTATATTGGAGAGACCGGCAGAGCACATGAGGGCAGTTAGGCGGATGAACCCGTTGTCTCTAGTGGTAGAACACTGCGCAAACTCTGGACACACGTTCGCCTTCCAGAATGCTGAAATCCTGGGCCGGGGAAATGACCGCATCACGAGGGAAACAATCGAGGCCTGGCACGCTAGCGCGAACTCCATCAACCGAAGCGTAGCGCTTCCTGAGACTTACCAGGCCCTCCGGACGCAGCTTAGTGAACAGAAGAGTAGAGTCGGGCTGCGACAAGACAGAAACCCAAGTACGGCCGAGTCCACGGGGGCCACACGCGCAGCTGTACTTCAACCCGAATCTGACGAAGGTGCGATCGTCACTACAGCCGCGTCGTCCACTTATCTGGCAGGTGTGAGGACGAACGATCGCAGTAACGCCAAGGGACCCGATGAAGGTGCTATCATCACTGCCACTCATGCGGCAAGTGAGAACACAAGTGACTGCAGGGTGACAAAGAAGATTGCCAGCCTAGGACGAGAGCTAAGGTCAATGCAAACACGTGCGATGACAGCTAGCGTCCAAACGACAGCCCCCGAATAGACGCAAACCCGTTGTAACAAGATCGTCACCGCCTTTAAATACTGTGAGGCGTGGTACAAAACTCACCTCCGACGATGAAATCTTGTTTGATTTTGAAACGTCAGGGCAATATAACTATGGTTCCCGAGATCGCCTCTTCTTCTTATTTATGTCCGGGGACGCGCATCTTCGCTTCTATCACCATGCATATATATATTGAATCCATGCATTAGTGTTGGTTTGCGAGCAATTGGTAATCATTCGTAAGGATACACACCTTTCCTGAGTTAACTATCGCACAGTGCGTGGGGAGAAAAAATCAATTTTAGGTGCAGTAAGTTTCGTCTGGTAACTCAAGTTTAGAAGACTCTTCTCGTAGAAAAACACATTTACGTGTGCAAACTTAGTCCAGATTAGCTATTATCATAGGCGGCCACCCGAGTACAAATTAACGTGGATTTCCGCTCAAATTTGTAAACATTCTGACTGATAGATTTTTTTTATAAACATTATCTCGCTGGAAAAGATAACACTTTCCGGAATAGGCTAAGCGAATAAGTAAAAAGTGCAGCATTTTAACTGCCTGCAATTGATCGTTTCATTTTCATTCCGTCATGTTTTATGAATAAGGCCACATGCCGTATTTTGGTGGGGTTAAAGTATTGATTGCGGCACAGCATAATCGCATGATATTTTAACCGCGACAGGATGCCGGCTTTTGAATATGCTTCGATCCTTCCACCTGTAAAATTCACACTCGGAAGAAGGAATGACTACTTAAGCAGTATGCATTTTCCCACTGATTTTCAATGCCCTCATAGGTTCAAACGTTTTTTTAAAGAAAAATATTCACAAAAATATAATTTCGTGCAATCATACACATGGGGCACATGCACAAGGGGCTGAGGTATTTATAGGATGCAGTTGCCATGCTACCGAAAATTTTGGCGAGCAATTCCGTATGTGGAGTTGCAAACAGACCTGAGGCAACCCTCAGGCGTCAGGTAATGCATCTGGAAGACCCACTGCCACGGCAAGAAGCATCTGGAGTGGTTTATCGGATCTTGTGCATTTGAGGACAAAGCAACTACGTCGGAGAAACTGGCAGACAGCTCCGAACGAGGATGGCTGAACACGCCGCAGCGGTGCGGAGAAATAACGCCAGCTCTCAAGTTACGGTTCATTCGAAGAGATCCGGCCACACATTCACATTCGACGAGGCTGAAATTCTAGCAAGAGACGACAACCGCGTGAGCCGTGAGCTGCTTGAGTCATGGTTCACTGGCCTCCACTTCATTAACAAGTGCGATGAACTTCCGCTTCTTTACTCGGTGCTGACGCTTCGCCTGGGAGGATTAATTAGCCACGCGAGGAACGCACAGATGAACCCTGGTCCCTACGCCAGGGTCCATGGGTCAGATGGCCGAGCAATCATAACACCAACATCCAACGCACGTGATGAAATCGCAGCAATTAACTACGCGAATGTCGGCCATCAAACAATTAGCACAGGAAGTGCAACGATCCCTGATGAAGGGGGGAGGGAACCGTGAATGTTCATAGGTATGCGGTAGCATGGCCACTGCATCCTATAAATACTGCAGCCCTTTGTGCATGAACCACCAGTATCTGCTGTTGTCTCTGACAGTGGGTTTGAGCAGGAATCCGAAACGTCAGGCTAATAAATCTCTTGTCCGAGCGATCGTGTTTCCGTCTTCAAGACCTCTTCCTGGGACAGGTCTCTTCGCTTCTATTGGCATCGAAAATCACTGGGGAAAAGGCGTGCAATTTAAGTAATTTTTACTGGATGTGGTTTCTACAGACGGATGGACCAGAGCTTATTTAAAAACCGTCATCTTGATGTGACTGAAACATATTGCGGCTATTTTGCGCGGTTGCCAATGTAATAACCCCCCCCCCCCCTAATTACTCCCTGCTAGTCTAAAATACATTTCAGACTTTTGTAGTCGCGCCTTTTAGGGGTTAGGCGTTGGGGTAAGTGTTAGGGTTAGGGGCTAGAGTTAAGGGTTACTGTTAGGGGTTATGTTTGATGTTTAGGGTTAGGGAGGTAGTGTTAAGTCCTATATTACCATCAGTTCCGTATGAAAGGCGGCTGGAGCCTGTCTATTGTAGGTACAGCTACGAAATGAGATCCGATCCGGAATCCCAACTAACATTTCATGAGATAGATCAGGTACTGTAGATTTCCATCATTGCACTTAATTAGTTACGTCGCATACCCCGGGTTTGAGTTATAGCTGGACGCTAATAAACCGGAAATGATGATTGTGATCAATTCTGTCGTAGACCACACTCCAACCCATCAGTCCGTGTGACCCCAGTGGTGTTTGTCTTTCCCTTGCAGATGGCGTTTTCGGAGCTCTGATGGATGTCTCCCTTGTAAACGACGGACCGGTGACTATTGTGTTGGATTCAAAGGTGCGCGAGGACGGCACACTCAAGGGGGTTGCCAGCTCACCAGATGATCTCCAAGACAATGCTGTAGCCTCCGGAGATCCTGCGCCTTGATTGCGACAATAAAAACTATATGTGTATATTTCTGTATTAAACTACTGGGGACTTTTACGAACTGGGAGGCTTTATGGGGGTTACCAGCAGGCATTTAGGGGGGTGCTGGCGCTTTAACGTTAAGGCGTTGATCGCTGAGAACAGCAGTTTCTTCGCCTCGGCTTTTGAATAAGGAGCTCGGGACCACATTAACGAATGTAAAAGTTCAAAAAAGAAAATATGTTATGTTCTGAACTGGTTAGTTTGGCTAGTTTATGGATAACTGTTTTGGTCTCTAGGGTAGTCACCTTTTTAACCGATTTGCGACTTTTCGCTTGACCATGTGGCGTCTTATGTGCGACTTTGAACTCTACGCACTCGTTTCGCCGTGCTTTGCTTGGTTTCCCGCTGCCTCTATCACCACGCGCGCGCGGTGTTGGTTTCATGGCTGTAAAACCGAAGACGTTATTTTGCTGTAGACAGGATATGGCCACGAGCGATAGCAGTCTGTCCCTGTATGTCTTCCCGCGTAAGTCGCCCTCGCCACACGGTCGCCTCCAACACGAACCCCGCCTTCAGTCTTCACTCCCCATCCCTCCCTCTTAAAAAGCAGTTCTACACTTCTCCCTATCATCAGCTACTGTGGTAATTGGTAGCCGCATGCTATTTATCCCGTTTTTGGACTCCAATTGCCTTCACAGCTGAGCGAACTAGGCGCGGCTGAAGAACATTAGATAGAAACTTCCCCACCAACCCATTCAATCCCACCGCCTTACCTTCAGAGTGACTCTCGTCACGATGGCGACGCAGCATGTTTCTCCACTTTTAGATATCGATCGCACGCCAAGGTTTGTGAGCGTCTGCTTTGCCACGGTCAGCAACCCCGTGGTCTTGACAGCCTAGTGTTCTCTGGCAGTTTTCCGCTTCCTGATTCCCTGGTGGTAGATTCGCTTGCGCTCCCGCTGGGTATACGAGTCCTGTACGTGGCTGCCCAGTCATCCACGTCTCTTCTGTTGTTCTTTTTGTTGGTCAAAATTCTGGTCGTGTGTTTTCTGTGGGCCGGAAGGTGTGGCGTAGGGCGCCAAGGTGCGAGTTTGGCCGGGCCCTCCCCGCCTCCGGTGTGCTTGACACTGGGCATCTGGTAGATGCCACGCAAGTCTACTCTCATTATTAACTGATTCGCGCTCCATTCACCGTGCCGGCTTCACCTTACTGTGCAGCACAGGGTAGACACCGTTGGATGTTCTCGAACTATCAGATATCAGCCATGGATAAGAGCAGTCCTAGTTGTCCACAAACTCGCTTAATAGACGGCGGGCATCTTGACTGTTGGCGGAGCTCACACCACCAAACAAGGATACTCGAGCTGCGAAGGACGGACCGCGCTTCTGCTCGAGGTAAGAAAAATCAACTCGGTCGCCAGCGCCTTTTCTCCGACAATTACAAGTCCGGACGTATGTGGATCTTCAATCGCTGGCTTTAGTGCATCAGTGGGCTCACAGCATGTTCCGCAGAGAGGTAGTCCTTGATCGTCACAGTTAAGAATCCGCCGCGGGATCACGAACGAAACCTTCGTTCTCCTCTTCGACTACAAACCCTGCTCATTCCACTGACATCTACGTACTCAACAATGGGGGAGATCGCCGCAATATGATCATAACATGGGCACTGCTTAGTGCGGAATGGTGGGCCGACCACCGCTCATTTGTTTAGGTGCGGAGGTTAAAAATCTAACTACGAGGGCCAACTCATAAGAAGATGCTACTCAGAAAACTAAGCGCCTCAGAACAAAGGCATCGCAAGCACAGACGAGATCTCAAGAGTAGAGCAAACGCCAACCAGGTTCTAAAGTGTGAAAATGTTGAGAATGCATGGATCAGGCTACGCCACGCCATCTACACCACCTTGTAACCTTGCGCCGATAACACCGGAACTAGTTTGTAGACAGCGAAGCAGAAGCTCAGCACGTTTGGAGGTGGAATGAGTAACTCTTCTCCTAGTACAGGCGGTCTTCTGCTAAGTTCCAGGTGGGTTATGGTTGGGTCTGGAGCTAGAGTCAGGACACGTAGCTAGGTAACCCCTCCTCTGCAATGTAGCCTAAAGCAATCCGTTAGGCGGACTGTACTTTTCCCCATGCCCGTAAGGGATCTGCTTCACAAGGATCACACAGACAACGGCTCCGCTGCAGACGCAACCACAAGTGCTCCGTGTGCCTTGGTGTGTGCCACCGCAAATGTCAGGTGAAGATTTCAAAAGCACGCACTGCATGAAGTCAAGACGCAGACGTCGGCTTTCCGGTAGATAATCCTGCTTTGCCGTCGAAGGAACAGTCTTTTGCGGCGGTTGTCTTTTACAGGCAATGCACAATTACATTCCTGTAGTAACGGCTAGCAATGCAGCTTTAGAAATTCAATCCAAACCCCTGAGTTAGTACAGAGGACTAGAGTTTTCATCGGCGAAAACGGGAGCGTGGCCTCAGCCGTACTGGGGGGGGGGGGGGGGGCTGCGGATTAGCTTTACCGTCTGTATTGTCAGTTTGCCTCATCATCGATTCGTCCTTTTGGAGATTTCGTGCTTTGGCTTTAAAAGTATTTATTAACATCTAAGAAAGGAAGCGAACCGACTGATTCCATCTCCAACGTGAATTTGATCGATACATGTGCCTGGTTTATAACATTTAGGAGGGTAGCAACGTCATTTTCTGTGGTTGCAATCGAAAAGATATCATCGAAGTAGCGACCATGATGTTTGGGCTTTTTGATCTGATCGCGTTGTTGAAATCTCTCCAGCTTGACCATGATGACGTCGGGGGTGGGTGTGGGGGTGGTGGTGGTGGTGGAGGAGGAGGATGAGGAGGAGGAGGAGGAGGATTTAAGTGGTGGTTCTGCAGGTCGGTCAACGTTCGCTGATGACTTGGGAGGCTACGAAAAGGTGGACGGAGAGATGACGGTTGCGGTTGCTGCAGTTGGTCCGGAGGTGTCTAGCAAGCCTAAATGGCGCTCGGAATGACCTTTGATATCGTGGACACGTTGGAGGCGGCTGGGCGTTGACGTTGTGGGGTGGCGGCGGTAGTCGAGATTTGCGTGTCTCGCGTTTGACTTTGGCGGCGGCGATGCGGTTGACCTCGGAGATTTCTGTGCCTGTTTTCACTGTTTTCCTCCACGTTGGTTGGTCCCGGGCGAGGTCTTCCTAGTTTGCCAGGTGGATCTGCAGGCGCTTCAGGGAGGTTTTAATAGTATCCTGGCAGCACCGGACATGACCTCCATGTCGGACGCCGAACTCCACTATAGGCCACGAATTTGTTTATTGGATAAGCGACTCGAGTTAGCCTGGGACTGCCTAAGGCATCGCCATGAGCTTGAATGGAGGGAGGGAGAAGGGTAGAGCGATGGGTTGCAGAGCTTTCTTCTCCCTCTCTAAGCTAACTGGCTGCTGAAATATGAACCGTTAGCAGATAAATTCAACACAATGGCATTTAGCTTACAATAAGGACAGACACAGACATGCAGACAAAAAGCAAGCAAGTATAGCAACAGGCAAACGAAATTCAACAGGACGGCAATCCGTTTTCAACAAGGACAAACACATACAGTCAGACAGAAATTAAGCAGACGAGAACAAGGAGAAGCAAAGGCAGCTTTCCTGGGGGGCTCACTTACTCGGCGGTCACCTACGGTGTGTAACATGGAACCTCATCACGGAGATGGCAGTGGCGACCAGCTGAGCCGAGATTACAGTGTGCGGAGATGCACACACGGATATCCTCACTGCGGTTTGCCCGCTGGTCAAGACGTTTACCGGGGTGTGGTCGCTAGGTAGAACCTAACTTCGGGGAGTCACAGGTTAGAGATTGGTGCCAGTTAATGGACGCTAGGCGTAGCCTACACCTGTAAGCAAGCGAGCGACCTACTACGACCGTCACGTGGACCCACAGCTGGACCCCCCTAGACTCCGCGTTGACACATACTTCACTTACGACTGTCGCGCGAAACGACGTATTTTGATTAGTAAATACCCCTAAGGAAATTGTCTCTGTAAGACATTTGTTCCGGCGAAGCGTGTTGACATCCAACTAACTGGTCTTCCTGCATTCCTGTCTGAGGTCTGGCACTACGTAATGCCTCTGAATGAGCATCTTCTAAGGGCCCCTTTGACGAGGGGCTGCAGCAGGCGTTAAATGCCATTAACCGTCACTTACGCGATCATCAACGCCCACCACTGCTGTCAACAAGACCCAATGAGGCATTTTCATGTCCTAAAGCGGCAGCAACCGAAGCAAGCCCTTCCATTTGCGTGCAGACAACATCAGGACTGGTTTGGAGACAACTATGTAGAAGTCCAACAGCTGCTGTACGTGAAGCAACTGCTTTGCAACACCTGCGCAGATAGGGCGGCATTATACTGCGGTGACAACACCAATCGTGGCAGAATCTGCTGAAGTAACAGAAGGCCGATTCAGAAGGTGGGAGAGATCAGAGGTGCAGTGAGTGAACACCTCCTGTTTCCCTTGTCGTTGTCGATACACATTGCAGCGTAATTACTAGTTGCTATATGATCACCCAAAGGGAGGCGAGGCGTTCGGTTGTGTCCCACAGCTACGATTTTTTCCAGTTTAGGCGGAAATGTCCTGCTGTTAAGGAGCTCGCAAACCTTGGAGTACTGACCGAGCACTAAGGGACATCCTTAATCGCCCATCTGTCGTCTGGGAAGCCGCCAATCTCCTTCCTCCAGTAGCAACAAATGCTAACCTTTATCGCCAGCTCTCTCCTCCTCTGTCTTTTCCTTTCTCGACAGAATAATAGCAGGACAGTAGGCGTTCAGTGAAGTGGCACCGAGCGAAGACTCAATCCCAGCAAAAGTCTACAAGAACGGTGTGGTGGAAAAATGCACTCGTTTTTCAGCCCTCAGTCATTATTAATTGGTATAAGTCAGTTTTCTAGGTCACACCCTAGAAACACTTTCGCGCCTTCTAACTTAAATTTCTTAGTAGTGGATATGATGAAACGAGTACTGGAAAGGATCTGGATGATGTTGCGGTAAATTCAAGAAGCATTCTTAAACGGGCAGCTCACAGGCAACGCCAAGTCTTCTAACATTCTCACCGTCAAAATTTTTGAACATCTTACATTGGAATCTTTGCTACCAAGGAGACGTAACTGCCAACCACGTGAAAATGCGGATTAATTCCTGAGCACTCCTCCTAGATCATGTAGTTGAATTTATGCCGAAGCGTAAAACTAATGAAAAAAAGCATTTCACTAAATAGTGCTTATTTCATCCAGTGTATACTGTACAGGGTGCCCAAGATCTTGGTCAGAATCGCAAAGGTTATGAAGTCAAGATTATGTCGGATATTTTATAGGTTCTCCTGCATCCACATTGATTCGCGGGAGAAAGCGTGGTTCAAAAAGCAAATTGGGAAAATTACTAACTACGATTAAGATTTCACCAGCAAAACGGAGAAGAGTGAGCCCCCTCAGAATTGTCACAGGTATTTCGGCTCTCCTGACGGTTTTAGAAGTGCACTTAGATAGCGACGCCTTCTTCGGGACATAAAGGCCAGCAACTGCGAAATCTGGGCGCTCCCACCTGTATAGATTACACTGTGCTTCAAGCAGTATTTTGTTTTGATCCGGTCGGGCACGACTGTTGTCCTAGACGACAACAGGATAGAGGAGCAAAACTCGACCAAGCCCGAGGGAATGCATTCAAGCCTGCCATCCATTCCTCGCATGAAAATGGCGTGTATCTAGAGCACCCAGTTGAGAATGGCTAGCATTCTGCCTAGCCCGCTTCAAGAAGACAATTCAAGCAGAGTCCAGCAACTCCTCGTGGACGCGAGCCAATCAGGTTCCAGGGGAGCAGCCTGGTCGTAGCCAATGGGGAGACGCTGTCGACTTCGCTTTCATGACGCGCAGCGGGGGACGCGCATGCGTGCTTTCTTGCGAGATTTACCGACTCGTTTTGGGAATGTGGACAATCTCAACAATATTTTCTCACCTAAATAGTTACATTGGTTTCCTTCAGATACCGCAGGGGATTGCGTGCGTGCAATTCCTTGCATTCTCCACCCTTGACACGGCTTTTCCTAACCTTAGCTGCCACTTTTTACCCTCCCCTCACATCCCCACACTCACTTGCATGACATGACGAAGTTTGATCGGTCTCTCTTATCGCTCGCATGCTTCACTTGCGACCCATTTATTATAAATGCACCGGCCTGATAAGTGTTTATCGGAAGCAAAGCCATAGTCGTTATGAGAAGTTTCGCAACCCCTAAAATTAAAGCTCAAGTCACACAGTGCAGGTACTTGAAATATTGTTTACACCATTGCACACACTTCACAATCATTCCATTTTCCGAAAGACTGGACATGATCTTAACCTAGAAAAACATTTGCGTCTGTTTAAACAAATTCCCAATAATGATCGTCCCATACTTCACAAAGTATCGGAAAAGGTGAAGGAAAAGCAGCCTGCTTAAGTAGATGCGTAGTATAGTAATATCCAAAAAGTCAATTGCAGATTTTAAAGACCAGTTCAAGGGTCATATTTTTCCTGTCACCTCAATGGTATTTTACCTTTTCCGAAAGAGAAGAAGGAAGTCAGGTTTACATCGCCCATACAAGGTCCCTACTGAATGGTTATTTAAGTAGAAAGTTTTGCTCTGAGACATATCCAAAGATATTTTTCTTTTACGCACATGGAGCGGCGGCTCTTGTTGATGGCGCAGTATAAACAAGGAGAAATGATTTTAACCAATTGAAATTGGAACACTTTTGGACGTTCTTATAAGGACATGTATTTCGAATTATACGAACGCATGAAGATAGCCGAAAAAGCTAGTTAAGCAAATCATGATAATTTCCCCCAATGTAAATAACATGGCTGGTTAATAAGTTTCTCCGGCAAAAAGTCGTATGAGGCAATGCGAGAATACATTTCACGGGCACCATTATTCCCACTCTCAATTAGTTATTTGATTTATTTTTTCACTGACATTATAGAAGATCGCATCTTTTTAAAAGTCGGAAGCTTAAATCACACAGTCGTGAGACTTGACATGATGTCTATACCACAGCATGCAGTTGTACGAGTATTCAGTGCGGCTAGTCTAGAAGAAATATCCATATATATATATATATATATATATATATTCTAGTAGATTATCGAAAAGGAAAATCCTTCTATTACCAGGGAAGGCAAACCCCCTAAGACATCAAACTGACTAGCCTCCTTGCATTTCTCTCTGAGGTCTGACGCTAAGAAGTGCGTCTGAAAGAGCATCCGCTAAGAGCTCGTTTGACGAGGGGCTGCAGTAGGCGCTGAATGCCAGTAGCCCTCGCTTACGCGACCATCAACACCCGCCACTACTGTCAACAAGACCCAATGAGGCATTTTCGTGCCCTAAAGCGGAAGCGAGCGAAGTAGGCCCCTGAACTTGCGTGCGGACAACATCAGGACTGGTTTAAAGACAACCACGTAGAATTCCAACAGCTGCTACCCGTGGAGCAACTGCTTTGCAAGGTCTGCGCAAATAAGGCCGCATTATACTGCGGTGACAACACCAATCGCGACAGAAGCTGCTAAAGTCACAAAAACAAGTGGCCGATTCAGAAGCCGGGAGAGATCTGAGGCGCACAGAGTAAACACCCCCTGTTTCCCTTGTCGTTGTCGATAGTCCCTGCCGCATAGTTATTAGTCCCTATGTGAACACCTTGGGACCTACTGATGAGCCGAATCCCTCACACTTGCGTCAGGCAGCGGCACAACTTCGGCAAAATTCATGCGTTTGGGCTTTTATCTAGCGCCTGTGTTCTCAGTCGGGTAAGTAATTAAACGATTCTCTACTGCTGGCTGCCTGTTGGAGGTTTGTGAATATTAAGCTGTTATTCCGCAGCAGCTAATGGATTGCAGTTAAAATATTCATATAGAATTTTTTAATTATTTACCGTACTGACAACACAGGTACTAGATAAAAGCCCAGACACGCGTGCGTCGCCGAACTTGTGCCGCTGCCTGACGCAGCTATGAAGGGTTCGGCTCATCAGTGGGTCCCCAGCCTTCTCTGTGTGTTTTCTTGCACGTGAACTCCAGTTTAACATTGTTTTATTTCCGAATAAAGCTTTCGGAATAGCCCTTTTCAGGCACGGTCCGAGTTTTTATAGGAATGGTCGAGCTGAAATCCATCATCTGCTGCGGAGTAACTGCGTAATATTCACAAATCCCCAACCTTCAAGCATCTTAAAAGGGGCCTTGTATGCTTCAACCTTGAGGTTTGTTAACTGAGCTTGATAGCTGTGATTGGACGAAAACGAGGGTATCTCACTTCCGTACAGTGGCCTGGCGCCATACAGGGCCTCGATATTTCGACCGTCGGTTTTGACGTTGTCCACCGTGTGCTCCACTGCAAGGCGAGAGCAGGGACGGTGACCTGTGCCTGATTTAGTTTACAGTAATACTTGACTTGCATAGCACCTACCACACTCTCTCCTCCTCCCCCGCCTGGACCCTGTGACAAGACACAATTGACAAGACCGGAGGCGGGCAGGTCGCAGGTGGATGGCGCGGCCGAACCCGCACCTCGGTGCTCCCCTGGTCTACAAGAAAAACTTCGATTTTGACCAACAAAAACAGCAGAAAGGACTAGGATGACGACGATGTCCATCAAGTGCTCCACAGCGAGGTGGGGCAGGCACTGTGACTTGCACAGCATCTACCACACTCTCTCCTCCCCCACCTGGGCCCAGTGTCAAGACAGAGTCAAGAAGACCGGAACGTCAGAGACGCGCCGCTTAAGCAGGTGCCCAGCTCAAGGTCACTACAAGGTCGATGCAGCGCCAGCTTGCTTTACGACAAACAAACTGACGCGCAACTCACGACAGCGCTAGGTGAGCCTCGTTGCTTACGATGGAGGAACATAGGGCTGAAGCTGGGTTCTGCCGCACACATGAGACTGGCTTCTGGGTGGTCTATGCTTTTACTCTCACTGTGAGGCACGATTTATCCCCGTCAAAACCTCGTTGTCGTCCACCCCATGAACAGTGTTGACTGGACGTACCAGAATGGAGCTATCTGCCGCTTCCTAACCAAGCCAGAAGGTATCGTTTTCTAAGATTACGGTTGTCCATGGCTTTTAGTCGAACAACTCAGGGTATACTCTAAGAGTTATTTACGAGTATTGTTTGGCGCGGCCCTTTTAGCTAAAACAAAAATGAAAGAATAGACTGTCTGAAGACCCTTAGAGTTCTTGGAAAGAGATGCCTCGTGTACGTGAATGATGAACGTTGCTGTGACCGGGGAGCAACTTCGAAAGGTAACCCCACTCCCCTTGTAGCAGCCGCTCCAGTTTCCCTTTTCTCCCGCTCCGTTTTGTCGAACGATGACCGTGACAGCTGTTGACACACGGTCACCCCCGCCGGCTAACACTGGGACACCTCCGGTCCGACTGCAGTGACTCTCGGCTGACCTCACAAACTTTCATCGCCTCACGCGCGTCGGACGCTCTGGCTTGATACACGTGAGACCTTGTGAGCATGCGCCCCCTATTCCTCCCCTAATTTGTCCAATCGCACGACCAACACTCAGCCAGTCACCCCTCCTGCTGACCCAGACACCCACTCCCGCGTAAACAAGACACACGCCGCGACTGACGCTCTCCGTGACCGGACGCTTATCTCTGTTGCAAGCAAACAGCCAACTTACGACAACCTGCCCTGTGATAGAAAAAACTAGTCCTCTCAGCTCTCTGGCATCTGACATTTGACGAAACGTATTTATTGTGCGTGGTTTGAGTTGATCTCACATCCCTGACCGCCACACGCTATTCAAACCTGATTCTCTAGCAGTAAGGTAAAGGCTCATCCAACGGCTACGACGGGCATGTGCTCTTCTCTTTTAATGAAATCTGCATGCGATTTCCAGAATGTCCTTTTGTCTGCACGGCTTCTGTTATCGTTGGTTGACCAAGCTCGATCTGACAGATGGTTGACTGTCTGGAACCTTTGCCGCTCGTCCGGTCTTTGTTTGTCTCAGAAAGCCAATGGAACGGTGTGAGCTTAATTTTTGCTTGGGTAAACATCCGATTTGCAGTTGCAGACAATGCCAGGTGGCGCAACACTGATGAACTTTACTTCGGTTAGGTCTTTATGTCCTGTCTGATGGAGCTCGTCTGAGGTTCCTCCGCGTTGCTTGCGCTTTGGATTTCAGATAGCGGCAGGGTTATAATTACTAAAATGAGGCCAGATTGTGTCTGAATCACTGTTGGCAACCTCCCCTCCCTCCTCCCACTCCCCCGCCTGAATGGATCATGTCTCTTAAGTCTCTGAGGCGTGAGCTGAGCTCAGTCGTTAAGCCGTTACGTGCGTGCGCCACGCGCGTTCGCTCTATAGTCCTCTCGATTAATCCCTGTCCATTGGCCGGGTTGGTAGCCGTGGTTACCTGAAGTACCGTATCGTTGCGACGGCGATCGATAAGGGTCTAGCTTCTGTCGCAACGGGGCCTGTCAATAGCCTGCCCAACAGTGGCATTTGATTGGGCTACTACGACAGATAAGGGTGACCGTTCGATCGTCGCGACTGCCCACGTGGTGCGCCGTGTGCCAAACGGCGGAGTTGCAATTCGGGAACTTGCGGGTGAGTTCTTTTATAATGAAGTAGATATGCGCGGCATCTTCTGTGCTATCTCCTCCCTTACCCACTAGGCTGCGATGCCAAACCGGGGGTTGGCGCGGGCGCTAGTCTTATTCCCGGTATAGTCAAGCATATATACAGCGCAGCCTATTGTGTGGGCCATGTTATGCATAGGCACAGATACCCAGGACCCAGCAAACCATGGCCCTCACAGCCTGGTATGCGCTGGCAGTTCCCTGAGACCTGGGTCCCTGTCGTTAGATGCGCCTGCGCTTCAGCTGGGTATGAACAGGTGGTGGACATGGCTGCCCAGTCATCCTCGCCCTTCTGACCCCTGTAGGGGTGATGTTGTTGTTGTCAAGTGTATGTTGTGTACCATTGGATGTGGTGACACACCTAGGTGCGAGTCCGGCCGTGCCAGCCACACGCGCCCTCCCTAGTCTCCGGCGTTCTTGACTCTGCCTCGACACCGGTTTCAGGTGGGGAGTGGAAAAGAGCGAGGGCAGTGGATGCTGCGCAAGCGCACTATCATCATAAACTAATTCACGCGCAAGTCACCATCCCCCCTCATCTTGTTGCGTAGCATACGCTGCACATCGTCGGAATCGACGGTCGAACTGTCATGTGTCAAAGCAATATTGACCCAGGCTCAGTTCAGTGATGTGTGCCACCTTTCTGGGCTATAAGGTTTCTAAGCGTCTGCTATGCCATTTTTGGCAGCCAGTAGCTCTCGCAGCTTGGTGTGCTCTGGTGGTTCTCTGGCATCTGGTTCCCTGCCGGTAGATGCACTTTTATCATCGCTGGGCATACAGGTCGTGAGCATGGTTGGCCAGTTCTCCTCGTCCTTCTGACCCATTACTTTTACGCCGTTAGTAAAACTCCTGGTCTAGTTTTGGTGCGAACCAGGAGGTGTGGTGATTCACCTAGGTGCGGGTCCGGCCGTGCCAGCCACCTGCACCTTCCCTCTCCTCCGACCTTCTTGACTATGTTTTGACACCCGGCTGTGGTAGGAGGAGATAACAGAGTGCAGTAGATGCTGTGTAAGTCTGCCCTTACTATGAACTAATTCACGCGCAAGTCAGTGAGACGGCTTCACGCAGCTGTGGAGCACACGGCTGACATCACCTGGCACGACGGTCGAACCGTCACATTTGTCAAAGCTCATGACGAAGTGTTGGGGTGTCGTTGTTGGATAAAATCCTAGTCATTTGTTGTGTGGACCAGGGAGTCTGGAGTGGAGCTCCAAGATGCGGGCTCTGTCGCGCCATCCACCTGCGCCTTCTTCCGCCTCCGGTCTTCTGAGCTTTGTCTTGACACCTGTCCCAGTTGTGAAGGAGAAGAGAGTGCGGTAGATGCTGCGCAAGTCTAGGTTCGCTGTCTACTAAATTACACGCAAGTCGCCGAGTTTGCTTCACCTGGCTGTGAAGCACACTGTGGACATCGTCGGTAACGGCGGTGTCGTCACCCACACAGATGCATGCACACTTTGTGCGTAGGCTCTGTTTGGCCTACTGCACAGTATTTAAACAGGCGTGCAACTGGCTGCTGTCACGATGCCTACAGCTGAAAAGGTGTGTGCGCGAAGTGGCAAAATCGTGTATGCGTGTAAACCTGCCCTCTTGGTAAAAATCGGCTCCTCACAAGACTAGGTAGACATTTATTAAAAAAGTCTGGACAGGCGTACCGCCGATGTTGGGACTGCATGCGCAAATGCGAACTGTTTGGCTCTTCAGTGGATCCATCAACTTCACTCATGTGTTGTGCTGTGCGATTGCTGCTAGCGAGTGGCAACTTGTAACTTCCTTAGTACTTATGAAATTGTTAGACCCACAGCCGCAAACATCACACGGTTATTTAACTTATGCATGCAACGCGTAAATCATCTTCTAACGAAGAAATCTATGTTTTGCTAAGTGTTTCTCATCCGAAACTGTGACCAAAGTCTACTTACTAATTTATAGTGATGATGTAACGTTGTAATTAATGGCTTTCAGGAAAAACATAGCGGAGTTTGAGGAATCGATTTAAAAACAGCCGTGAAACCGTTAAATTGCGGCAAAACGCATAGCCGGACATTTTAGCCAGCACCTTTGTTGAAAGCATCGTTTAGATTTTCGAAATGCGTTTGCTTAGCGCCAGACATGTAAACGTAGATTTATGTGCTTACCCCTCTAAAATACGCAGGTTTTTCTCACAAATCTAGATCGCACATGTCAAGTCCTGTCCCGGCAACTTTTATCTCACGTTCGCTCAATCATTTCTGGCGAAATATCCAGTTCGAGTGCCTTCCGACGTCCGACGGGAAGCCATCGTGTCATCCAAACCACCCTTCGTCGCCCGACGACCCAGCACTCGACATTTCGACTGTCACTGCCGATGATGTGCACTGTGTGACCCACAGCAGGTTGAGAGCAGGGAAGGTGATATGTTCGTGATTTATTTGTAATGGTAGTGGACTTGCGCAGCATCTACCGCACTCTCTCCTCCTCCACCACCACCCGGGTCCGGTGTCAAGACAGGGTCAGAAAGAGCGGGGGCGGGAGAGAGCGCAGGTGGTTGGCCCTGCGAAAGCCCGCACGTAGACGCACTACCACACCCCTGGTCTACGACATGCGCTGACCGGGATTTTGCACACTAAGAAAAGTAGAGGGGAGACACGGATCCCCATGGACGTGCAGCCACACCCCTCTCATGTTGGCATTTGTTAGGGGGTGCGCATTCCCCATTACGCCTGCCGGACTCCGATCCGGCCCCCGTGTTAGGTCAGGGCATCTACCGCGTGGCCCTTTTTAGGAGACAAAGCCAGCACTAAGGCAGGTCGCTCAGACGGTTTTCACCGGCGCAACGGTCGCCACCGGGCGAAACAGCGATAACAAAAGAAAAATCGATAAACATACAGTAGGTCGTCTAACTCATGAAATGTCAAGCGAAATTCCAAAATGCATTTTAGTTTCGAAAAGATCAATTAAGTAGGGTTGTAAAACCAGTCCGCCTGCAACATAATTCTATAAAAATTCAATTACCACGGCATGCCGGCTTTCGAACGAATTTCCTTCCGGCTGTATGCAAAAACTGCACTCTGTAAAAAATGACTACTTAAGTAGCATACATTTTTCTCATTGATTTTCGATGCCTCTAAAGTCCAATCATAATTCATGAAAATCATGCATGAAAATATTCATTCTTTTGCTCGTTCGGTAGAAACTTACGTCTTCTTTCAATTTTATACTCGAAGGAAGGGTATTATTCGGTTTTTAAAAAGGTTTCCAATTCCCGAAGAATTTCGAACCCGCTCAGCCGTTACACTTAAATTCAGGGTTTTCAGACTACAAACCGTAAAATTTCCGCGTGCGAAAAAAAAACCACACATTTTTCTACTGTATTAAGAGGAGGCTATATGGGGTTCATAAAATTTAGCTTTGGACCTGATCCATATTGTTACCTTTACAAGCCATATTGGTAAATGCAGAGACATGACGTTTTCTGAACGGCCATTTCACGGTATTTAAAAGTCCTACAATCCGAAACATTTTTAAAACTGAATTGTGTCCCTCCTTTGAGCATAAAATTAGAAGAAGACGTAATTTTCTACCGAATGAGTAAAAGAATGACTATTTTTATACATGTTTTCCACGAAATATAATTGGACTCTTAAGGGCATCAAAAATCAAAGAGAAAAATGCATGCTACTTATTTAGTAATTTTTAAAAGAGTGTTATTTTTGTATGCAGCCGGGAGGAAGATCTTTCGAAAGCCAGCATCCTGAGGTAACTGAATTATTGTAGAATTATACTTCAGACTGATTAGTTTTACAGCCCTACATAATTAATCTTTTCAAAACGAAATGCATTTCGTAATTTCTGTTCACTTTCATGAGTTAGTCTACCTATTGCAGGGCGGGCGACCCCAGAAAGCCGCAACAAAGGTGAGTCAACCCAGCTGTCTGAAATACTATTTACGAAATGTGTTCCACAAGTTATTTTCTTTCTTCCCCCAACATTAATATTTCAGAAGGCTAACGTGACAGCCAAAGCTGATGCTCCTAAGCTACTGCTGCCATCCTACCACAAAAAAGACAACGCCGCAATCCTACTTTTGCATGCTGTGGGTGCAGGCAAATAGAATGCAAGTTTGCCAACAGCAAACAGAAAAGTCTCATTGAGGCGGAATAATAGGAATTCTGCTTTCAGGACTCCTTTAAATACCTGCAAAATTACTGCTGATTTCTCTTTTCAGCAGTATAACAGAAAAATTCGGCACGTACCATGCGAAGCAGAAATGCAATTAATAATGCCGTGCTTGATGAATCTCTGTCTAATTTATTCCCGCCTACCGTGAAATATACATTTCGTAACCTGCCTTCTGGCACAGAAAATTAATATTTCCGGGCTGTTGCCTCTAGCTATAAGAGAAGGCGACGTGTGCAGGACTTTTGTTGTTCATGGTTGTGTCATTTTCAACGCCGGAGCAAAAACTGTGTTTCTCTAAAAGAGGACACTCAGGCTAATTCAACTCTTCGGCACGAAACCGAAGTACTCCTCATTTGAATGGGCAAGGACCGTATGAATCGCATTAAGCATTATGAAATTTTTCCTTGTTTCCACGGCATAAAAATAAAATTCGTCAGAACAAACACGCAAGACTGTTTTGCCAACTTCTGGCTATATTATAATTTTCCAGACCTTGTGCGTCTGTGCAGCAGAACAGATCTGGTCAAAGAGTTGACGTCGGCATCGAAGTAGGACGGTGCGTGTCCTCTGTGCCCTGGAATCCCATGTAATAAAAATCACAGCTGGTATGACGCGTAGGTGGATAGCTTCGATGCAACGAAATTTTTACACAAAAGTGCTTCGAACGCATCGCTCAAGCCTAAACTCCGATCAGTAACTACAACCCGCCGCTAGATCGCAGTTGGTAGTCAGGTCCCGTATTACAGGTGGCTGGGGCTTTTTTGTGGGGCTACATAATCACATCTGACCCGTTTGGCTTCCGTTTCACGTTTGAGGTTAGGATTAGGGTACCGGTTAATGGTTTCCGATTTTCGGGTTAGGGTTATGCCTTCAGGCTTAGGTTTTTGGATTACGGTTTGTGTTTGAGTTTACAATTAGGTTTTAGTAAGACGGTTAGGTTTCACAGTTACGGCTATGTCTAATGGCTACGGAAACGTTTACGATTTCGGTTAGAGTTAGGGTTGCTGTTAGGGTTAACGGTTAAGGTTAAGGTTAGGGTTAGGGTTAAGGTTAGGATAGGGGTTAAGGTCGCCGTCCGTTTCCCCCTTCCTGACTACCAACTGGGATCTAGCCCAGCCCGCCCTCCCTTATATAAAATATTGAAGGATATACGTAAAATGCTATGATCCACGCAAGTTGACGTGTGAAGTCAGAGAGACTGGAAATTGTAAAAACGGATATAATACAAGAGCGCCTATCGAGACAGATAGTGAGCTGGTAAAGAATAGGCGAAAAGCCCTGGGACAAGGCATTTTTCGAAGACGAATTCAAACAACAAGCTCATAGAACTCTTTGCAGATTGTTGGGATATGAACCACTACCTCTTCACGGCCAATAATGAGATGCCTACAATGTGCTCGATAAGATTAGCTACCCTGCAACTCCATACACACCACGTGAACGCAGTAGTTACTTCCTGAACGCGAATTAGTAACACCAATGTCCTATTAACCAAACATGACCGACCACTCAGGACGATGGGAGAAAAATCGATCGAGACCAAATCAACCAACCACAGAAGCGCTTTTATCGCGCATCGTAAGGCCTTGACAATAGGCAATACATTTAACTGCTGGTAATTTACGTTATTCCTAAACCTTTTGCACTGCTATCCGAAGCCTCCCAGTGGCCTGAAATGTCGCCTACTTTAGCTCAAAATAAAACAACAAGAGGTTCGTTAGATCTTCTGTAGGTGGACATGAATTGAAAAGCATCCCGCAGTGACAGCTCCGAGTAATGCGCAGAACACTGTAAAATTACGTGGCAGGGGCCTTTTGTGAAAAAAAGCGTTTGTAATTTCTGTGTGGATTCAGATAAGTTTGTCACGGGGCCAATGCAGGTGACAATTTCATAATTCCGGTTAATAGGCGCAAGGACTACTCGCACAGGATTAGTGCTGGATACACAAAGAGGAGTAAATACTGCACCAAGACCGGACACTATGAGACTGACTAAAAATAGCAAGTTAGAAGACAACGACTAACTCCTTTCTATTTTATTAAAAGAAATCATTGTGAGCATTTAAAGAGGTATCTGCTTTGTTCTACAGAATTTTTTTCGGGAGGCTGCGAGTTTACGCCTCCACTAGTAACAGTTGGCTGGCCTGCCTTTGTAAAGTCGACCAGTTGCTCCAGAAAGACGAAAGGAGACGGAATGACTGGTCAATTCCAATCGTGTGGCGTGAAAACCACTAGCAATCAGGGCATTTTTGATGTGTATATGATATTAAAAACGGAAAAAATGAGGTAAGACTATGAAGTTCGCCAACCTGGCTGCCTGCAGGGGTAATACAGGAACTATGTTCTCGTGGTCGCTTTACTAGTGATGGGAAACCAAAATCTGAGGAGTCCGCCAGCTGGAATTACCGTTGCCGACATATCCGTCATTATCAGACAACCGTACTCCAATCTCACTCCGGAAGGCACGGGTTTTGATCTCCAGTCTAGTCTTCCTAATATCGTAACTAAGGGAGACATGGCTATTCAACTTCTTCAAACTCTGCACCATAGGCCAACAATGCTATCTCTTATATTTCCATTCTATTTTGTTTATTTCGAAGCGCTAACCTGCGATCAATAACAGACCATGCAACCTTCCCGGTCATATACAGTGAGTGACCGATCTCATGAAATGTTGGCTGAAATTCTGAAATGCGTTTTTGATTAGGAAGGATTACTTAGGCACGGTTGTAATACTGGTTATCATGCGGCATAATCATATGATATTTCGGACTTGGCAGGATATCAGCTTTTGAATACGCCGCTTTTTAGTCTCCTGTAGAAACCGAACTCGGCAAGAAATGACTACTTAGGCAGCATTCATTTTTCTCATTGATTGTTGATTGTCATGTAAATTAAAATATATTTTACATAAACCAAGAACAAAAATAAATTTTCTTTCAGTCGCTTAATAGGTAATTACGTCATCTTCATATCTTATACTCGAAGAAAGTAGTATAATTAAGTTTTGAAAAAGTTCTCTAATTGCCGAATAATTTGGAGCCTGATCAGTCGTTCCATTAGCGCTTAGTGATTTCGGTCTACAAGGTGCCAGCGTTCCTCGTAAAGAAAATCCCATATCCTTTTATGCCTTTGGAAAGATATTATACAGAGTTCATGGAATTTCGCAATGGATACGGACTATGTTGTACATTTCATGAGGAGCACTGATAAACGGACAGATAAGATGCTATATTAATGGACATTGCCCGATCCTAAAAAATCTCATAATTAGGAACTATTTTAAAACCCAATTATATTCCTTTCTTCGAAAATAATATATAAACATGACGTGATTCCCTATTAAACGACCGAAAGAAAGCTTTTTTGTTCGTGCTTTTTATAAAGTATGTTTGAATTTGAAAGACCATCGAAAATCAATGAGAAAAACTCATGCTACTTAAGCAGTCATTTTTACCGAGTTCGGTTTATACAGGAGATTGAAAAGCAGTGTATTTAAAAGCCGACATCCTTCCAAGTCCAAATCAATTACCAGGCCGAAGTCGGTCAAGTCAAAATGGCAGCAATGAGGGTCGACAAAGAATGCGGGTAGATTGATACAGTACTGTTTCGGGCTTATTCTGCCTTCATTCAGCCAGTCATATCCCTGAACAGCAGCTGGGACCAGAAACACAAATACGCCCATTCTCGACCGAATATAAACCCGATCTGCAGCGACAGAGAATGACAGGTGGCGAGGCCATGATGAACTACTGTTCGATAAAGTGCTTCCGACCCATCTGGTAGACCCCAGTGGTGGACCAACTGCGCCAGGTGCGTCCATGCGCGTGTCCTTGTTTCTGGTACCAGCCGCTGGTCAGGATTATGATTGGCTAAATAAAGGCAAAATAAGCCGGCAACAGTACTGTATCGATCTACCCCCAGACTCTGTCGCCCCGCATTGCTTAAATACATATATATATATATATATATATATATATATATATATATATATATATATATATATATATATATTGAAGAAGATGGTAAGGCGAGCTCTGGGGATGATGATTTATTCATCTGACGTTTCACACTCATACTCGAGCGCATCATCGGAGATAGGGAATATTGGAAAATTACACGGTTTAAATAGGTCCCTCTCGCTCTCGCCTGATAGGTCCGTCAACTTCTATCCTTCTTCAATTTCAACACCTGGGGTCAGCATTTTTGCCTACATCCATATATATATATATATATATATATATATGAGAAGAAGAGGCGATCTCGGGAACCATGCTTGTATTATCCTGACGTTTAAAAGCAGACAAGCTTTCATCGTCGGAGGTGAGTATCGTACGGCATCACACAGTATTTATAGGAGGGGGATAGATATCAGTCATGCTAACACGGTGGTAATTATAGGGGGGAGGGGGTGGTTAATCGGCTTTGGCGCTAATGGCCCGCATACGCACAGGGATCGTCTCTGTAGTCGCCGGGGCAGAGCGATGTGTGATGCCGTACGATACTCACCTCCGACGGTGAAAGCTTGTCTGCTTTTGAAACGTCAGGACAATACAAGCATGGTTCCCGAGATCGCCTCTTCTTCTCATTTATGTCCGGGGACTCGAATCTTCGCTTCTATTAGAAATATTTTCGGGCGCGAAGCGCTTGAGTCAGCAAGACGTTGGGAATCCTTTACCCTTCGTGTGTCATCTACGTACGCGCAAATTCAATTTCTCCACAGATGCCTTGACAATCATGTGCTTCCGAAGAGCTTGTCTTACAAGCCACCGGTAAACACAAGTCTGGCGAAACGATGGGTGATGCAACACAGCAGGCGAATGATCCGGGCGCTCCTTCAGGACTGCCATCTTCGACTGCGGAAATACAAAGGGGTTCTGAGCCAAGCGATCGCTAAATGCACTGAACTCATCGGCGAAGACGGAACTATGCTGTTGAAACAGGAGATTGATAAACGCACCAGGGAACTACGAGCAAAACGAGATATCGAGCTGGCAGATAAGCTTCGAAATATCAGCCGCACGTTTCAGGAGGAGAACGACGCCCTAGTCCACAATCTATCCTCCAAAGAGCTGACTCCTGAACAACTAAAAGTGCTGAGTCACGAGGCCTGCTTCAATACCACTGACGCCGATCCGGTCAATCTCGTGGCAACAGTGGAATCGATTCTCAAACAAACCGAGGAATCCGACGAAACAAAACACCTCGTTCGGCAACAGGTAACCGCCTTGGTGATGGCCCACAAACCACGCGCAAATATCACCAGAACGGAACAGGATGCCCTCAAGAAACTGAGGGCCGACACGAGCATTGTGGTACTGCCAGCAGACAAAGGGCGTTCTACAGTTGTCTTGGACAAGACCGACTACATTCAGAAGACTAACAACCTGCTGGATGATCGACAGGCCTACCTCCGATGTGATGATGAGCCGATGAGGAAGCTGCTGACGCAGCTGGACAAAACGTTCGCTGAAATGCAAACGAACAAAGTAATAAGCAAGTCAGTACGACTGGCCGTTAAACCAACAGATGCAGCCGCACCAAGGTTCTACGGACTACCCAAAGTGCACAAGGTCGATGTCCCCCTCCGACTAATCGTGTCACTTCGCGGCGCGCCAACATTCAATCTGGCTAAATGGCTGTTCCGACACCTGAGGCCTCTCACCTCAGGCGCAACCACAACGGTCTGTTCAGCTACTCAGTTTCTGGAACGGCTCAGAGGAACGCGACTCACTGCAGACGAGGTCATGGTGTCATTTGACGTCACCTCTCTCTTCACTTCAATCCCGCAGGACCTGGCCATCGGAACGGTCAGCGAATTACTCGAGAGGCAGTATGACGAGACGGACAAGCCAGTGAAATGCAGACATCTAGTCCAACTATTAAAATTCTGCCTGAAGACGTACTTCACCTTCGAGGGGACCATGTACGAACAAATTAAGGGGACGCCGATGGGATCGCCACTCTCCGGCTTCATCGCTGAGGCAGTTCTGCAAAAACTAGAGAGCCTGGTTTTCACCACTCACAGGCCAAAGTTTTGGACTCGTTACGTCGACGACACCTTCGTCATCATCAAGCGAGAAACGATCGAGGAATTTCACATCGTCCTGAATTCCGTCTTTCCTGACATCCAATTCACGATGGAGGCGGAAAACAACAACCAGCTGCCGTTTCTGGACGTTTTTGTCCATCGAAAGCCCAACGGGCACATAAAAACGACGGTGTACAGGAAGGCTACCAACACACGCCAAATCCTAAACTATCACAGTAAACACCCGTTATGTCACAAACGCAGCTGTGTGCGAACTCTCTACAGTAGAGCAGAAAAACACTGCAGCGAACCGGATGACAGAAGGACAGAACTCCGCTATCTTCAGCGCCTTTTCATGGTCAACGGATATCCCCGTAACTTCATCGAGCGCAGCAGGCAGTCTAAACCAGGCCAAAATCGGGTGACAGAACAGCCAAAAGTCTGGCGTGCACTGCCATACATCGACGGCGTCTCTGAGGCAGTTTCCCGCCTCCTAAGGCCCTTGGGGATCGGGATCGCTCATCGACCAGACTCAACCATTCGGCATTTGGTTATGAGACCGAAGGCCCCCTTGCCACGAGGTGAGACGACAAACGTCATCTACCGGGTCCAGTGTAACTCTTGCCAAGCAAACTACGTCGGAGAGACAGGCAAACGGTTACAAACTCGCGTTAACGAACACATGCGGGCAGTGAGGAGAATGGACCCATTGTCTCTGGTGGCGGAACACTGCGCGGACTCTGGACACACTTTTGCCTTCCAGAACGCCAAAATTCTGGGTCGAGGCAACGACCGCGTAGCCAGGGAAACGATCGAGGCCTGGCACACGGAAACAACCTCAATAAACCGTTGTGTCGCCCTCCCGACAGCATACCAAGCCCTCCGGACGCAGCTCAACGAACTAAAGGGCAAGCGCGAGGTCAGGCCGGACGTGGATCCAAACACTGGAGAACCTACGACGGACCTACACGTAGCCACACCGCAAATCGGGCCCGACGAAGGCGCAGTCATCAATACTGTTGCCTCAACTACTACTCCGGCAGACGGGGAGAAACGCGGTCAGAGGGATGCAATCAAGACTAGCAACCCAGCACGACAATTAAGGTCAACGCGAATGCGGGCGATGGCCACCAACGTTCAAATGCCGCCCCCGACGAGAGACAGGCAGATTGACAGCAGTCACCCTCCTTCCCGCTCTGCCCCGGCGACTACAGAGACGATCCCTGTGCGTATGCGGGCCATTAGCGCCAAAGCCGATTAACCACCCCCTCCCCCCTATAATTACCACCGTGTTAGCATGACTGATATCTATCCCCCTCCTATAAATACTGTGTGATGCCGTACGATACTCACCTCCGACGATGAAAGCTTGTCTGCTTTTAAACGTCAGGACAATACAAGCATGGTTCCCGAGATCGCCTCTTCTTCTCATTTGTCTCCGGGGACTCGAATCTTCGCTTCTATTAACATATATATATATATATATATATATATATATATATATATGGGCAGAATAGCATTACCGACAAAGACAAGGGAGACTGGAATGGCCATTTCTGGCTTATTTGCCGTCGTCAGCCACCCGAGCCCTCCACTGCTAACAGTTAGCTGGCCTGCCTTTCGAAAGTCGACCAGTTGGTCCGGAAAGACCAGCGGAGACGTAATAACTGGTCAATTCCAACTCCGTGGCGTGAAACCCACTAGCAGTCAGGGCACTTGTGAGGTCTGTTCCTTCAAATGTTATATGTATATGATGTTAAAAACGTGAAAAATGAGGTGGGACTGTGAAATTCGCTAAGCTGGCTGCCTACAGGAACTATGTTCTCGTAGTCGCTTTACCAGTGATTGGAAACCAAAATCTGAGGAGTCTGCCGGCTGGAATTACCGTTTTCGACATATCCGTCATTATCAGACAACCGTACTCCAATCTCACTCCGGAAGGCACGGGTTTTGATCTTGAATCTAGTCTTCCTAATATCGTAAGTAAGGGAGGCATGGCTATTTAAGTCATTCAACCTCTGCAGCAGAGACAAAAAATGTTATCTGTTATATTTCCATTCTGTTCTGTTTATTTCGAAGCGCTAATCTGCGATCAAGAACAGACCATGCAACCTTCCCGATCATATACAGCGAGTGACCGATCACATGAAATGTTGGCTGAAATTCTGAAACGCGTTTTCGACTAGTAGGATTACTTAGGCGCGGTTGTAATGCTGATTATCATGCGGCATAATGCAATGATATTTTGGACTTGGCAGGATATCGGCTTTCGAAAGAAAGATAAGGGAGACCGGACTTGCCATTTCTGGCTTGTTGACCGTCTTCAGCCAGCTATAACGATCGGTGAGCGTCCTCCTCTACCATTGTATATTCGCGATCGAAACCGACAAAACAACGGGCCCGTGGCCCAGTGGGTAGAGACTTTGGACTTCTAACTAACAGACAATGAGCGTTATCTGTCTTTTTTCCATGGTGTTTTTTTTTATTTTGAAGCGCTAGTCTGTGATCAAAAACCGACCATGTAACCTTCCCGATCATGTTAAAATTTCGCCGGGAAAAACCCCCACATCGTATTCAAGAGTTCTCAGACACAAAAACAACTGCGGACCATAAACCTCGAAAATTTTGCACCAAAATGTGCTCACCTCCTACAGGTATCCTCCAGGGAATCCATCTGAGGGCCTAACTTGTTGCAAATTCTGATGCCAAAATACTTCAGCGGGTGGTGGGCGCGTGAGCATACGCCTCCGCTTCAATTAAGGCAATTACCTAAACGTCCGTAGCATGGCAGTCCGCCAATCAGCTCCACGCATTGTCTGAAAGTCGGTCTGCACGGGCTCATCAGATTAGGTGTTAGCAAGGAGGCCTTACAGGCAAGTGCAGGTCAGTCGCGTTGATTTAACTACATCCGTAGCAAAAGACTTTTTGACTGTCTGACACTGTTTCCGGAAAGATTAAAAAAATGATTCCTTCTTTTGTGCCGCAGTTCACTGAAAATGAAAAACTACGCATTGTCCTCAAGGCCGCAATAAAAGGGGACGGGAAATGACACGATTTGTTCTTACTTGCACACAACTACTGGAAATTAAATAAATCGAAAAAAATTTGTCTTTGTTTCAACTGATAGGAGTTTTAGAAGTACGCACATCAGAAACCGCCGAACCGCAGCAGTAAGTTCGTGTCTGAGTGGCAGAAATTCGGACGATATCATAGTGGTCACGTATGCTCATCTTCCAATATATATCGAATGGTATGCGTAAAGATTCGAGGTACAGAAATTGTATCGTATTCATCATCTCCCAAAGAAGACGAAGAAGAAGAGAGGGTGAATTCATGGAGCATATTGTGTTTGAACTGAGGTTTCGGAAACTCCCTCGTTTCCATCATCAGATTGGTGTGCTTGATGCTCCGGTCGGTCTTGAGTTATTCAGTTTTACCGCTTGCTTCCTATTATAGCCGTGCTCGACGCACGAACTTTGACCTGCCTGTTTGCCGCTAACCGGCTTAGACCTCCCTGGGGCTGACCGCTGTCAGGCCTGCGTGACCTTTGCTCCCTTTGGGGTCGAAATAATTGTGGTCAAATCAACGTGCTGGTTGGCCTCTCCCACGTCAGCCGGTGGACTGATCGGTCGTTGCTGTTCAGGTGAGCAGCATTCACCTTCGCGGGCGCATCGGTGAGACAGTGTTCGGCTTTGGTCACATGACCTCTGGCCCCCAATTCCGCTCTTTTCCGTGAGCGTTGACTCTCGGTCCCGCGTGCTCGCTTGCCTTACTGGTCCTGTCCGGACTGATCCGAGCCTTGTACGCTGCGCCTGGTAGGCGTGATGTAGATCTATAGCTCGGCTGTTTCAATCGAGGACCGACTTTCGAACATCTTCTTATTGGCTCCACTAATACCCTCGATTTCTCAAAGGTATAATTGTGGTTCAGTTCTTGTATGTAGCCATAGACCAAAGACAGCTAGTCCTTGCGTTTGATTGCAAGTTGGTGTTCGTGGAATCTTGTACTGAGGCATTTGTCCGTTTCACCAACATACTTCGTCTTGCAATTTAGGCTTGGTGTGCTGTAGATCATCGCTGACTTTCTGTTGTTTGTAGACTTCACGATTTGCCGCCTGATGGCGAATTGTGGTTTATGAGCCACGATATTCCCAAAAGGTTTCAGGATTCTCGCTTTCGCTTCTGATACGTTCTTTACGGAGGGTTGCGAGAGTCAGAACTTGGGCTTTTCTCCACTCGACCGCTCACAATTAGGCTTTTTGAGGCAATTGCGTGTGAAGGACTTCGGGTATCCGTTAACTTTAAAAAGGCCCTGTAAGTAATTCACCTCCTCCTTCCTCCCACTGTCGTCGATACAGTGTGTTTGAGCACGTTAAAAGAGAGTTCTGACACAACTGATTTTATGACCAACAGGGTGGTTGCTTCGGAAGTGGAGGATGCGCCTAGTATTTGTTGTCTTACGGTAAACCGCTGTCTTTATCTTCCCGTCTGTCAATCTCGCAACTTGTACGTCCAGGAAGGGCAACTGATTGTTTACTTCCTCTTCCATAGTAAACTGAATGTCGGGGAAGATAGAGTTTAACAATGACTTGAAAGCCTTCACCTTGCTCCTCTTGATTACAACGAACGTGTCGTCGACGTATCTGGCCCAGAACTTCGGGGGTACGAGCTGAAGACCTGCTGCTCTAGCCTCTGCAAAACTGCTTCGGCAATTAGTCCAGACAGAGGCGAGCCCATCGATGTCTCCTTCTTTTGCTCGTAAACTTGGCCTTTGAATGAAAAGAAGGTCTTACGACACAGTTCTATCATGTGTGCTCGTTTGAGCTGTTGGTCGGTCTCATCATACTTTTCCTGGAGAAAACCGTCAATAGTGTCGATAGCCAGCGCGGGTGGGATGAAGGTGAATAAGGAGATCACGTCAAATGACGCCATCACCTCATCTGCCTCCACTTCGAGATGTTTGGTGCGCATCAAGAACTCTTCAGCCGACTTTACTGTCCACTCCGAATCCTTGGTAAGGAAACAAAGTCGCTGGTACAGCCACTTTGACAGCCCAAAGTTTGGAGTACAACGTAAGGAGACGATGGGGCGTAGCGGCACCCCCTGCTTGTGGACCTTTGGTAGGCCGTAGAAGCGCGCCATCGCGGTATCACTGGCTTTTGCGGTCAACGCTTCCCTTCTCGTAAGAGCTGCCGCCTTCCTCAGCTTGCCGATCATCCTGTTTATGCTGTTTACGAGCTTTTTAAACTCGCTGACGGTCGATGGCGCATAAGCTTCCTTGTCCATCAAGGGGTTGCCTAGTGTTGTGCAGTACTCAGCCTTATCCATGACGACAGTCGAGCGCCCCTTGTGGGCGCGCAGGGTGACGATATCCTTCATTTTCCGTATCTTCCGAAGTTCTCCATCTTCTACTTTAGAAATCGTCATCTGGCGTTTGTGTTGAAGGAGTAAAGACGACACTTTTTGTCGCATGGCGTTTTTGAACTCCTAACCTGCCTCACATTTCGGGAGCGCCGACTGAAAGGATGAAATAAAGTCTTCTGGTCGAGCATCTTTTGTGCTGAATCTCGGGTCATAGGGTAGAACCGCTAGTTGTTGCTGAATGAAACGATGGGAGGACAAGTTGTGAACCAAGACGCCGTCAGTGGAGGGCTGCTTTGGCGGACTTATTTTTTCAAATTTTCCAGACAACTGGTCATCATGCAATTTGCGGTGATGCCGTGCACTTTTGAGAATTGCCGCTTTGAGGATTTCCAGTTTTTGTGCCGTAAAGGTCGACTGCCAAGTTGACGGCTAGAATACGAGGCAAGCGGGAAAACTGAACAAATCAAGACCGACAAGAGCAACAAGCACACTATTCTTATGATGGAAAATAGGAAGTTTCCGAAATGTCCCTCCAAACACAATATGGTCCATGAATTCGCCTTCTCTTTTTCTTCGTCTTCTTCGGGAGATGATAAGCGCGATATATAATGGTACAGGAGGCGCTCACCGATCGCTTTTAAAGAACTCACAACGGTACGAGTGAGTTCTTTAAAAACCGATCGGCGATTGCCCCCTTTACCATTGTATATTCCCGATCGCAACCGACATGACAAGCAGCCCGTGGCTCAGTGGTTAAAGGCGTTGGACTTCTAACTAACAGGTCGCCGGATCGAGCCCCAGGCGTTTTATTCTTTACAGTGGGGTACGGCTGGCTGACAACGTTCTAGCCAAAAATCACCATTCCAGTCTCCATTGTCTTGTCGCTAATGCTATTCCGCATATATCTAGATATGGTACTTACCGTGTCCATGTGCATACCTGCACTTATTCACTGAGGAATGGGCACATACCGATAGGTTGACTTCCCGAAGCAAAAAAGCTTCGTGTGGACGATAGGGGTCACGAACAGGTAGCCACCTACCAGACCGTAGTTCGCCAACCTATGATAGCTGAGGGGAGACGACAGAGTCTGGGGGTAGATTGCTACAGCAGTGTTTCGGGCTTTTTTGCCTTCATTCAGCCAATCACAACTTTGACTACCAGCTGGGACCGGAAACACAAACGTGCGCTCACACACCTGGCGCTGTTGGTCCTCTACTGGGATCTACCAGATTGGTCAGATGCACTTATTCGAAACGAATTTCATCAGTGCCTTGCTACCTGCCATTCTCTGTCGCTGCAGATAGGGTATTTATTAACCCAGAAATGGGCGCACACCGATCCGTTGGCTTTCCGAGGCAGACAAGCTTCCTTTCGCTGTAAAAGAGCAATAATACAAGAAAAGTCCTAATTAAGCTCCCCCGTGAACAGAAAAATCGGATTTTGTACTAATAAAAACCACATGCAGTCAGATATGGAAATAAGCGTTGGTTTCATAGAATGAGGAACAGATACAGCTTTATAAATTCTGATTTACATATTCGGGGCTTTCCTGCTGTAAGATACAGTGCTAAACTCGCTTACCAGAACTTTATTTTACCAAACCAAAAATAATTATACCTAAACAAGCATATAAGTAGTACCTGGGACAGTTTGCCACTTATCTGTCACGCTGCGCAGTAAAGATTTCGATGCAGTTTCTGCCTATCGTCGAAGACAAGCTTACAGGGAAACTAACATCAAAAGGGCCGCCGCACGAGACGTTAGCGAGTAGTATTCTGTATTAGTCTGATGAATTATTAATGATAGAACAGTACCAGTAAATAAACTAGGTAGATCTAAATGGTCTGCAAACAGATAAAAATATTACAAGATGCCCAGTAAGACCATTTACAGCAAAAATTTGCTAATTTTCTCTCTGGGCATGTCTGATAAATCGACACGTCTTAGTTATTCCCCCAATAATCCATTCGTCTGTGCTGACATTACTATGGGATTGACTGTGGCCTTTTCAACCTTTCCATGAGATTATTGCGCACAGCGTCTAATTCGATGTGCTGATTAGTGCATGAATCATCGAAATTCATGGCCTCCAGAAATCCTCAGCCTTTCTTGGATGTACTGACATCATCAGTGCGAGTTTTGTTTCAAGCAAGTTTGTGTCCAGTTTTTAGTCTATGTGTGGCATACTGGGACAGGTTGCCTGCCTCTTCACGGTCAATTGATGCTTATGTTTGCGGGTAGAAGCCGATTTCGGAGTTTGATCACAGTACACTGCATCGTAGGCGTCCCTTGGAATACTGCAGACGAATTCTTTCTTCTCTAAATACCCAACCCTATCCTTAGAGTAGATAAGGTTAGGGGCCATGTAATCGTCTTTTTGTGCTACACTTGTAATTTGGTATACTCTCGGGTGTCTTTCGATAAGTGCGGACATACTCTTTATAAGAAAAATGTTTTCTTTCAACTTCTTTTGTCTCATATATTGACTTACAAAATCTCGATGGTTACCATTCTGGGAAAAAAATATGGACAAATAATTAAGTTCTATTGGACAATAGAAGCGAAGGGACGAGTCCTAGAAAGCAGTCGTGAAGACGGAGACCCGGTCGTTGGGACCAGTGCTTTATTCACCTGACGTTTCGGATTCCTGCTCGAACCAATCATCAGAGACAAAAGCAGATACGGGTGGTTCATGCACAAGGGGCTGCAGTAGTTATAGGATGCAGTTGTCATGCTACCGCATACCTACGGTTCTCCCCCTTCAGCAGGGATCGTTGCACTACGTGTGATAACTGTTTGATGGCCGAAATTCGCGTCGTTAATTGCTGCAATTCCATCACGTGTGATGATTGAACGACCATCTAATCCACCGACCCTGGCGTTGGGAAAAGTGTTCACCTGTGCACTCCCCGCTTGGCTAATTACTCCGCCAAGGCGAAATATCAGCACCGAGTACGGAAGAGGAAGGTAGTTACACTTGTTAATAGACTGGGGACCAGCGAACAATCCGTATCTGTTTTTGTCTCTGATGATGAGTTCGAGCAGGAATCCGAAACGTCAGGCGAATAAAGCTCTTGTCCCAGCGATCGTGTCTCCTTCTTTATAAGTTATATTTGTTGCATTTTACTTTCCTCATAAATTAACTGCGAACTTGGAGTACACCAGTATATTATAGAGTCTATTCTGTCATGCAGCGGCAGAATATCGGCGAAACTCGCTTGTATGGGCTTTTGACTAGGCCTGTGCTGCTAGTGTAGTATTCCCATACCCTACATTCTATAAGGTAAACTCGGTTGTCCAAGAAGTGTGTTTTCACTTCATTGAGTAGGCCGTTAACAGCACTTCGTTTGTGAGTATAAGTTTCTTAGTAGGAACCTGAAGTGCGAAACGTCCCGTCAGTATATCGACGACCTAGGACATCAAAGAATGAGCCCGTAAGGCACAACCGATCAAGTGAGTTTTGTAAGAAGGATGCGTGAACGTCCCTCTACCAGTGTACGTTCCCGATCAAAACAGACATGACAACGTCCGGTGGCCCGGTGGTTAGAGGCGTTGGACTTATAACTGACAGGTTGCGAATTCGAGCCTCGGGTGTGCCACACTTTGGGGTTGGGTATGACTGGCTTACGACGACTAATAAGCCAGAAATTACCATTCCAGTCTCCCTTGTCTTTGTTAGTAATATCCTTCTGCCTATATCATGCGCCGCTGTGCGGCTGCCGGTTGGGCTCAAGAGAGAGCCCGTAAGGCATAACGGAACGATCGAATTCCGTAAGAACGATCGGTGAGCGTTCCTCTACCATCATCAAATTCATTTTCGAGAGTAAATGGATCCCCGGTAGTTTTGAGTTAATAATACTTTGAAACCGTAGAATCCTGAGTCGATGTGTCCCAGGCAACGATGACCGCTAGCCAGGCCAGGACATGTGTTGACGATGTTTAGTCATACCTGAGAAGGGACGTTTTTGTGATCGGCTACTTTCGGGAATTAGATCCAGCAGGCCGTCTCCAGGGGCGCGTGCAATAAGTTATCCCGAGTCTTAGGCACCCATGACTGGTCATGCCTGTTCGTGCGTTGCGTTGGCTGACGGTAGACATGAATGCAAGTGACAGATGGGTGCTCGCCGATCAAGTTACGGAACGTGGTCGTTCCGCTGTACCTTGGGGCTAATGCTAGGACACTCGCAGGCAGTCACACAGCGACTGGCAGTAGATGAGGTGGTACCGGAGACCGCAATGGCCATTCCTGGCTTGTTAGCAGTCATCAGCCAGTCATACCCAACTCAGAGCGTAGGTCACTTGAGATTCGAATCCGGGATCTTTTATCATGCAATTAGCATGAGTTTAAGAGAACGAAGTACATGGGCCACTCGGGAGGCGGACAAGTGACAACAATTCTGATACCTAATTTTTAAAGGGTTGTTTAGCCTGCGGTTGTTCCATCGCCTGGAAATTTTCCTCCATTTACTAACCAAAGATCATAACATCGTGCATGGGGATGTAACAGCATAGTAACAGCAACAAAATAAGCGAAAGTTATAGGGCGTGTAAGCCAATCACCGACCGACGACGCCTAGAGGGGACTGTGCAGGGCACCGTACGTCGGCGCCAGATCGATTAATCGATTAACTGATTACTTACCCGTGGTCCAGGCTCCAACAAAATCTCGGCCTACTTTGTTTCCGGCGTGGACGACTATTTTGGTGGCTGAGAAGTTAAACTCGCGACCCATTTCGTAGGTGTGGGCGGCCACTTGTGATAATGCGCCGCCTCGTCGCACGATCAGCTTATGCTCATGTATGCGCGATTCGAGCATGCGCACAATCTGGCCTGTGTAGTTACAAGGACCGTTTTAGTACGGGATACAATAGAATACTCCGGATTAATCCTCAGGCTTAAACGGTCTTTAATTTTCACGACCGTACTGCGCATGGAGCCTTTGTGTCGGTGTGCAGCAATGAGCTTGGCTGTTGCAGAACCGTCTTGGGATGTATGGCAGAGAATTTCACATCGTTGGTGGTATTAAGGTTTGGGTCCTCTGGGGATGACCGCGCAAGCAGCGACTTATGAATGCCTTCGGGTAGCCATTCAGTTTGTCCGAGAGATTTGGCATTTGCTTCATTTCCGTATAAGACTTTGGCACGTTATCAACAGATAAATTCTGCGCTCTAATAGGGTGTGTGGTGAGAGGTTTATCGGCTGAGCTATCTTCTCACAATGACAATATCCTTTCATTGCAGTCTGCTTTGTTCAAAATAGCAGCTGAGCCTCCTCCGTCCTCAGGAATAATGATCCCTTTTCAGTTTTCAGGGCCTTTAATGCCTTCCTTTCCTCGAGCAACAGTGCTGATTTTTAAAATACATTAAATGTTCTTCCAGCCTGTTAAATTTACATCATTCTTAAGAATTTCTGATAATATGATAGGCTTCAGGTTCGCGAGGAAATATTCGCTGTTTTGCATATTTGCCGCACGTCAGCCAACGACCTTGGGAACCGTCGTCGAAAATGAACAAAATAAAATTTGTCGACAATTTTGGCGAAGTTACGTCTTTGAAAACCCCATAAATGTACATATGCATATATCAGGAAGAAATATGAGAAAGGAATTAGTACGGGTACGCAGCTTTTTCACTGTAAGGACAGACTTTGCAACTTCAGTAGAAAAGGTCTTCCCTGCAAATTCTTATGTGGCGTTTGCGATTTAGTATATTATGGTCAGCCTGGAAAATTTGCCTTCCTTCACATACACAAACTTACAATTGCGGTGAGAAGGCGAGACCGTCTAACTCAGGAAAGCATGTACAAACCGGAAACAGGTATATATTTTCCCCGGAGTGACTCACATTATTTTCGCTTGAACAACAAGGAAAGACACTGAATTTTTGGAGGGAATGCACTCAGATGAGACCTGCATCAACAGAAACATACAATTTGATGCTACGCAAAATTCTCTGGGAATAACTGAAACAAAGGTTGTCAATTCCAAACGAAGCGAACGGATGTCGTCTACACGTGCTGGCACAAATTTTGGCCAACCACATAGTCATTTTTGAACAAGAAGAAGAAGAAGAAGAAGAAGAAGAAGAAGAAAAAGAAGAAGAAGAAGAAAAAGATACGATCGGCGGGACAAGAGCTTTATTAGCCGGACATTTCGGATTCCATCCAGCGAATCCATCATCAGAGGCGAAAGCAGATAAGGGTGGTTCTTGCATATGCGGCTGCAGTATTTATAGGATGCAGTAACCATGCTACCGCATACCTATGAATATTCACGGCTCCACCCCTTCATCAGGGATCGTTGCAAGTGGCGTGATGGCCGAAATTCGCGTCGTTAATTGCTGCAATTTCATCATGTGCGTTGGATGTTGGTGTGATGATTGCTCGACAATCTGACTCGCTGACCCGGGTGTTGGGAAGGGTGTTCACCTGTGAGCTCTCCGCGTGGCCAATTACTCCGCCTAGACGAAGTCTCAGCACGGAGTATGGAATGGGAAGATCATTGCACTGGGGGCCAGTAAACCATGACTCAAGCAGCTCCCTGCTCACGCGGTTTTCACCTCTTGCGGGAATTTCGACCTCGTCATATTCGAATGTGTGTCCAGAACCCGTCGAATAAGCCGCAACTTGAGAGCTGGCGTCATTTCTCCGCACTGCTGCAACGTGTTCGGAGCAGTCCTCCGGTTTTTCCGACGTAGTTACTTTGTCCGCAACTGCACCAGACCCGATAAACGATTCCAGACGTTTCTTGCCGTGGCAGTGACTCTTTCGGTTTCATTAACTGACGCCTGATGGTTGCCTCCGGTCTGTGTGCCACTCCAAACCCAAGTGGTGCGAGAAGGCGGCCAACAGCTTCCGAAACGTTCTTGACATATGGAAGCGCTCGCCAAACTTTGGTGTCCGTGCGTTTAGGCCTTTCGCTCCTTTTGCGTATGCACCGGTTGACGAAGTTGCGCGGGTAGCCCAAAGCCAATGGCTACCCGCGCAACTTCGTCAACCGGTGCCTGCAAGGATTCAAGTCTGATTCTTAAGGTACAACGACAGGAGAACGTTGCATAACCTGATCATGGAACGTCCATCTATCATAATTAATATTCTCGACCACAACCGACAAGACAAGGGGCCCGTGGCTCACTAGTAATGTCACACTTTTTGACCCAAGATCCTGGATTCGAATTGCATGTGATCCACACCTGGGGTTGGATATGAGTGACTGGAATTTCCATTCCAGTCTTCCTTGCCTTTGTGTGTACCATCTTAACTGAATATATACTTATATATACACCTGTGCTTGTTATGGACCAGGGTATGTGGTGGTGCGCCCAGGTGCGGATTCGGCCGTGTCAGCCACCTGCGCCCTCTCCCGCCTTCGGTCCGCTTGACTCTCTCCTGACACCATGCTCAGGCGGAGAAGGAGCGAGTGAGGTGGATGCTGTGCAAGTCCTCTGCTACTATAAAACAACCCACGCACCGTAGTCACCGTACCTGCTCTCACCTTGGTGTCGGTCACAACGGTCCCACTGCTGTGTGTGTGTGTTGTGCCCTCTAAACGGGCCACGTGTTAGATGCGCTGGACCAACACGGGGGCTCATCGGACTCTGGCAGGCGTTATATGTGCGCAATAACAAATGCCAACATTTGCGGGGTGCGCTGGCGGACCCTGTTGTCGGCATTCGTCGCTCAACTGGACCGCCGCCTCTCCACTGTTCTGTGGTCAAAATCCTGGTCATTTGTGTGCGGACCAGGGGGTGAGGAGTGGAGCGCCAAGGCGAGGATCCGTCCGAGCCATCCACCTGCGGCCTCCCCCGTCTCTGGTCTTCTTGACTCTGTCTTGACACCGGGCTCAGGCTGTGGAGGAGGAGAGAGTGTAGGTAGATGCTACGCAAGTCTACTGGCACTATAAACCCCTGCGCAAGTCACCGTCCCTGCTCCCACAATGCAGTCTGTGGAGCATACGGTGGACATCATCGAAATCGACGGTCGAACTGTCGCGTGTGTTTGCGTGTGTGTGTGTGTGTGTGTGTGTGTGTGTGTGTGTGTGTGTGTGTGTGTGTGTGTTTAAACCTTTGTCTCCCGTATGCATCTGCCCGCGCACCTGTGTACAGTCGTTGTTACACGAGGTCCGATGTGACCGTTCCTGTCCACCCGACAATCCAGCATTCCTGCGCGACTTACCTCTACGCCTGTCTGCGCTCAAGCCTGAGAAGAGGTCATACGTATTTGCGTTTTCTTTGGGCCCAGTACACGTCTACGCTTGCCCATGCTTTTGCTCGGTCTGTCTGGACCGCACCCGGCCTATCTTTCTGCCCGCTGCGTGAGCTGCAGCGGGCGTAAACACAGGTCGCGCATGAACGACGACGACGATGATGATGAGGATGGCCAGGTAAACAGAAAATGTGATGTCGGCACTGCTGCAGTGACTGTCACGCACAGGTATGCGGACGGGTGCAAACGGGGACAAGAGGCAGATACGCCAATCAGGCATAACAAATACGAACATTGCAGAAGAGTGTTATAACCGTTGTCATCCAAACACTGCTAACCGACGGGGCTGACTGGGAGACGCATTATTCGCCATGACAACAACCATCTGGCTCCATGATTCGTCCTTTACAGACAGTCTCGGAGAAGGCAGCTTGACAACACGAGCGACACCCTTTAAATACTGTGAGGCGTTATACCGAACTTAATTCCGACTATGGGAACCTGTTTGCTTTAGAGACGTCGGGAAATTAAGCGCATGGTTTCCACGGCTCCTGACATATATATACAGAAAGTGGGCTAACTCATGAAATCTCAACAGAAATTACGAAATGCGTTTCCGTTTCGAAAAGATAAATTAAATAGCGTTGTAAAACTGATCATCGTGCAGCATAATTCTATAATAATTCAATTACCCAAGACGCCGGCTTTCGAACATACTTTTTTACATCTGCATCCAAAAACCATGCTCCGCAAAAAATACTACTTAAGTAGCATGCATTTTTCATAAATTTTCGATGCCCTTAGGGATCCAATTAAATTTCATGGAAAACATACATAACAATATTCATTCTTTTGGTCATTCAGTGGAAATTACGTCTTCTTTCTATTTTATACTCGAAGGAAGGGTATAATTTGGTTTTATAAAACTTTTCCAATTCCCAAATAAGTTGGAACCCAATCTGCCGTTACACTTGCATTCAGGGTTCTCAAACTACAAGCTGTAAAATTTCCGCGTACGGAAAACCCCAACTTTCTCTACCGTATTGAGAGGAGATTATATGGGGTTCATAAAATGAAGCATTGGATTCGGGTCGCATTGGTAACTTTACAAGCCGCATTGGTAAATGCAGAGACATGACGTTTTATGAAGGGCCATTTCACGGTATCTATAAATCTCACGATTGGGAATTTTTTTAAAACCGAATTAAACTCTTCCTTTGAGTATAAAATTGAAAGAAGACGCAATGTTTTATTGAAAGACCAAAAGAATGAATATTTTTTATGCATGTTTTCCATGAAAGATAATTGAATTTTTAAGGCGTCGGCGAACAACATTTCTAGGACAGCCGTTTTGGGAAAATAGTTTGAACAAATACTTGTGTCCTATTTTGCACTCTTCGTTCTCAGAACAGCGATTCTTTGCCCGATTAAGTAGGGCGTTAACAGCACTCGTTTATGATCGATAAGGTTGTTACTCTCGTTATGTAGGATAATTTCCGCATAAGCGTCTTTGCGGTATACTGATGTGTGGAATGTCCCGTCAGTGTTCCGCTGTACGAGGACATCAAAAACGCGAGTTTGCTATCAACTACTTTTTCGTGCGTGAAAGCGATTCCTGGCAATGTTGAGTTGCTAACACTGTGGAACGTCCCCATTTGATCTCTCTTTACGATAACGAAGATATCATTTACATAGCGTACCTATAATTTGCGATTAAATAATGGTAGGACTATGCTATGGCACGCTACACAGATGACACCTTTGTTATCGTCAAGAGAGATCATCTGGAAACGATGTATAGCGTCATCAAGTATGACAACGTTCACTGTCGCCAGTAGCAAGCTAGCGGGCGGACAGAAGGGGATCGAGAGAGATTCTAACCACAACAGTGGGACTCGCATACTTACTTGACATGTTAGTATACCTAATTTCATATGGCCTCTGACATGTTAATGATCGATAGCGACTGTTAAACAACTATCTGCAGTCGGCCTGTTACACTTTAGCGAGCTGCTTACGTAACACATATATGCATATGCAGTGAGTGACCGATCTCTCGGAATGTTAGCCAAAATTCTGAAATGTGTTCTCGATCAGGAAGGACTACTTAGGTGGGGTTGTTATATAGATTATTATGCGGCATAATCCTATAAGATTTTGGACTCGGCAAGCTGTTGGCTTATAAGTGTATTTCTTTTCGAGCTCCCGTAAAAGCTGTGCCTGTAGGTCTTGGCATAAATTGATCTACTCCAAGTTAGCAGTTTATTTCTGAGGACATTAAAAAACAGCAATTCCTTCTTATACTCATCTGGTAGCAGGTCGCGTCCTCTTTATTTTTTTACTTGGAAAACGAGTGCCTTTCGATTTTATTAAAAAAATTCCACTTATAAGACCTTTTTAAGACCGTGAAATGTCCAGACAGATAGAAGTGCGTCGGCACTTTTAGTAATACCACTTATAAAGCGGAAAACGGGGTCTACATCCATTTTAAATTCTTATAAGCCCTTTTTTATTTTTTATGATAACATATTGACATACATGATTTTCTTCACACGGAAAGGATGCGGTTTTAAGTTTAGTAGCCCTGAATGCGCGCGTAACGGCACATAGGGGTCGAAATTATTTGAGAACCTAAAAAGTTTTTCAAAACCGAGTGACGCTCTTCCTTTCAAGTATGAAATTTGAAAATGACGTACTTTTTTACCAAATGAATACAAGAAGGAATGTTTTTTGCGTGTTTTCCATAAAATATATTTGAATTTATAGGAGTGCCGAAAATCAAAAGGAAAACGTCGTGCTACTAAAGAAGTCATTTTTTACAGGATGTAGTTTATCCAGGCAACCGAAAAAAGGATTGCTTGAAAAGCGGCATCCTGGCGTGGTTGAAATATCTGAAGGCTACGGCGCGGGACAATTACTACTAAAAGTCTACTTACAGTTAATGGCCGATCCCAGAAAATGTTAACTTAAATTCTGAAGGATTGTTTAGATGAGAGCTGCACCATTGATTATTTCGTAATGCTATCTCATAATGTTTCGGTCTCGTCAGGATGCTAGCTTTTAAGTGCATGTCCTTTCGATTGCCATTAATGTCCGCACTCCGAAAAATCATTAGTTAATCGTTTGCATTTTTTCCATCGATTTTCAAAGTCCTTATAAATTCAAACATATTTTACGGAAAACTTCCATGAAAAAATTATTTATTCTACCCATTTGGTAGTAAATCATGTCTCCCATCAGCTCAATACTCAAAGAAGGGATATATTTGACTTTTAAAAAGGTTTTTCTATTCTCAAATAATTTTAAACTGGATCTGCTGACGCATTTTTGCTTGGGGATTTCAGCTTATGAGCCGTACATTTTCGGTTTAGGAAAATTCCTACATTCCTCTAGGCCATTTAGAAGATCCTAAAAATGAATTATAAACTCATGCAATGGATGTAGACTATATTGTATATTAAATGAGCAGCATTATTAATCAGACAGACACGATGCTATTCGAATGGACACTTCAGGTCTTAAAAATCTCATAAGTGAGAACTTTTTAAAATCGAAAGGTGAACTTTCCTCGAGTATAAAATTTAAAAAAGACGTGAATGCAACCGAATGGGTACAGTGCACAATATTTTTGTGCCCGTTTCTCGCAAGACATTTTTTAATTTTCGAGGTGATAAAAAATCGACAGAGAAAAAACACGCTACTTAATTAGTCCTCTTTTACCGAGTGTGGTTTTTGCAGGCGGCTGAAGGGAAATACACTTAAGAGCCGACACCCTGTCGTGTCAAAAACATCGCCGGACTGAGCCGTAAGGCAAGCAATCCTAATTCTCCTAATTGAAAACGTATGTCAGAATTTCGGTTAACATTTTGTGTGATCGGTCATTGTCTGTAAGCATGCTTTACGAATCGGAAACACGTATGCGAGTTTCAGTTGGCCTTTAATGAGACTCAACACCCGCTGCTGAAACGCTGGCGAAACGACAGAGATGGAGATCATGAGCACGAAAGGGCAGCAAAATTACAAAATGCGCAGGAAGCACGACGACTACTTGAAGTATTGTTTGCAGGTATTGATTATAATAAGAGCCAATACTGAAGTCCCGTCTGTCTGAACATTTTAACCTAAATTACGTGAAAATCGCTAATTAGCCATGATGAAAACAATGACAATAATTTGTAATCAATATATACAGTGTGTGGCCGATCTCATGAAATTTTGGCCGAAATTCTGAAATGCGTTTTCGACCAGGAGAGATTAATTAGGTGAGGTTGTAATACTGATTACCATCCGGCATAAGCCTATAGTATTTCGGACTTATCAGGATGTCGGCTTTTGAGTGCACTTCATTCTGAACTCCATCAGAAAACCTACTCGGTAAAAAGTGATTACTTATGCAGCATACATTTTTCACATTAATTTTCGATTATCATATAAATTCAAATATATTTTATAGAAAATATGGACAAAATATGCTTTCCTTTACTTGTTTGGTAGAAAACTACCTTGTCTTTATATTTTATACCCAAGGAAGGTTATCTTTTGGTTTCAAGCAGTTTCTTATTATAAGGTTTTTAAATCGGTGCGGTGTCCATATATACAGCACCGCACGTGTCCGTTTACCAGTGTTCCTCGTGAAGTTTACAACATAACCCGCATCCATTACATAGTTTTATGAACCCTATACAGTTTTTTCTCAAAGGCATATAGGAATCTATGATATTCCTCACGCAGAAAGCATGCAGCTCATAGACTGAAATGCAACGGCTGATCGGACTTAAAATTATTCGGGAAATAGGAAACCCTTTTGGAACCTAAATATACACCTTTTTCGGGTAAAACATATAAAGACAAGGTGGGCTTCTATCAAACAAGTAAAGGATAGCATATTTTGTGCATTTTTTCTATAAAATTTGTTTTAATTTATAAGACTATCGAAAATTAATGGAAAAATGCATGCTACATAAGTAGTCATTTTTTACCTAGTAGGTTTTCTGCTGGAGGTCAGAAAGAACTGCACTCAAAAGCCGACATCCTGATGCGTCCCAAATACTATAGATACAAGATAAATAATATTACAGCGCAACATTATAAATCCTTCCTAGACGAAAACGCATTGCAAAATTTCGAACAACATTTTATGAGATCTGTCACGCACTGTATATAAACAATGGAATACTGGCTTTCTACAGACTCTCTACTCAACCACATAGTCGAGTTGACGATTATTCGTGGATTTGATTTTACCTACATTTATGGATAGTATGTCTCCAAATTTCAGACATGTTTGACAATAATACGCATCCTCGAGTCTGCTAGGGGGCATCGTTTCTTCGTGTGACATTTGGTCGTTACCCCACGCTTACGCAATTAGCTTGAAAATTATTTGGAAGCCGATGTTATGGTTGAACACGGGAGTAGGTGCCTTCCGTATTACAAGTAGCCTTATGCGAAATTCCAGAGGTGCACCTATCCCGCGTCCTATCCCCAACCCTAAGCCTATCTCACCCCCAATCTCAAGTCAAGCGTAAGTCGAACTCCCCCTCTGAGATCTAGTCCAAGGCCGCTCGCAATACGGGTGGGTACCTATTCCCATCTCCCTTGGGGGGATTTTCCTCCTTAATGATAACCACATGAAAATGGCCCTCTTGACAGTCCCTTCTAGAAATATAATTGATTTTAGTAAATAAGTTATAAACAAATAAAGTGTCATCCTCGGAAGCGATTTAATCTGACCGCTTTTTCATTGGCCCAGTCAGACAAAAAGTTATCCACATGGCAGAACAGGGAGCCTGTAATGCTCCACAAGTTTGACAAAGTGGTTTGAAAGGGCTGAGGTCACTTTGACGCGGTACCCGAATGGGTCTGGTGTGATCGTCTGTCAATGAAGATGGCCGGTGTTCCTCCCCTTTCTACCGCCGAAATCCTTTGCCCACTCTCGCCATCCGTTCGTCACTCTTTTCCTGTATCGTCTCTGACCCTTACCCGCAGTTTCCGACATCGCTGCAATCCCCAGTGGTGTCTACCTGATTGGCGTGGCCACCCCCACTCCAAATGGATCATTTTTACAGTACCTCGTTATTTTCGTGTATTTGTTGTCGTCCACGTTTTCTACTCTATTCATTTTTTATCGTAACATAGATTTCATATACTAGAAACCCCTTTACTTATTACGTTCTTTTATGCTTTTCCGATGTGGTGTTTAGGTTAAAAGGTCTGTAAGCGTGTGCTATGCCAGTATCCGCAAACCATAACCTTCGCAGCCTGGTATGCGCTGACAGTTCCTCAACGCCTGGTTCCCTGCCGGTAGACGCGCTTGCGTTCCCGCTGGGTATACAGGTGGTGGGAATAACTGCCCGGTCGTCGTCCTCGTACTTCTGACGCCTGTTGGGGTGTTGTTATTGTTGTTGGTGAAAAATCCTGGGCAAGTGTATATCGTGGACCAGGGTGTGCGATGGTACGTCTAGGTGCGGCTCCGGCCATCCCAGCCACCCGCGCTCCCCGTCCAGTTTGTATGACTGCCTTGACGCCGGGTCCAGATGGGGAGTGGGGAAGAGAGAGTGCGGTAGATGCTGTGCAAGTCTACTATCACTAAAAAACTATCCACGTACAAGTCACCGTTCCTGCTTCATCATGCTGTGTAGCACTCGGTACACATCGCCTGAAACGACAGTCGAACTGTCGATGTGGTGTTTAGCAACTCTGTCTAGTGTAACACAATCGGAAAACTAGCCTAGGTAGTCTGTTCGACCTTACGTGTGTTGCAAGCTCTACGTCTTCGGTCGCTACAGTTGTAACTGGACGGTGATCATGCAAACCGCGTATTTAATCTTTTCTGTCACAAGTAATTCTGACAGTTTTCACCAGCCCGTCACTTGCTGTAAAGACATAATGCTTTTGTATCAGTCTAAGCCAAAACTCTTATCAGTAGGGTTTTTCCTGTCGCTTCACTCTGGCCCCTAAATTTAAATATTCTGTCATGTTCAAGCTCCCCATTGCAGCTGTCAGGACAAGTCCCGTTACTTACGTGAGTCGTTTATCTCCCACGTTTAAAGTGATTGAACTTGTCGCGGAAATCCAACCTTGAATATTTCAACTTCACACACCCACACACGCAAAACTACCCTCCTTAGTATATGCAATGACAACGAAACGAGACGGGAACATTGTTATTGGTCTTGGGATAGGTTCGTGGGAAGGCCGTCATACCAGAGCCAATCACGTCATGCGGTCACTTGGGATTAGTCAGTGAAGCTGTCAGTCTGAGCCAATGGGAGTCGTCCGTGACCGTGGTTCGGCCAAGTGCCTGCGCCCGTAACCCGAAACAGCACTTCCACAGAACGTGGGATTCCGGACTGCTTTCCAGAACACCGCTGAGCAAGGTTTCCGCATAAGATGAATACCTATCTGGGCTGCGTAACCACAGACTCACGACGCTCCAATGTGGGACACCCCAAAAGCCCCGGCAACCATCTGCAGGGGCGAGGCCAGCAACAACCACTTTCAGCTGTTGGCGGCCGACATCCGACGAATCTGGACAGACTGACGTCGGCATTCAGTGCCCACGCTGAGGCCACGGACGACAGCGCCAGCCATTCCAACAACAACCAAACGGTGGAAGTAAACCTGAAGCGGCAGAGTCAGGAAAAACCGTGGGGAATCCGGATTCAGGGTGGACGCGACTACAACCTTCAACTGACTGTAAAAAAGGCAAGCTATAGTGGCGCCCGTTTTGTGTTTATGCAAGGCTAAGGATAAGTCTAGACTTTTGCCTACCACCAGGTTGTCGTGCAGCACTGTTTTCTAGGAAATCTGTTGACCTTTATATGGCAGGTCAATGCCGTCTTCGCTGCCTTTCCCCACCAACTATTCTGCGTCCAAAAAACCGGCGTTATTTCGAGAATTTCACTTAATTGGGCCTACAAAATGATTCATTCTCTTGCAAGGCAATGCTATACAGCGTTTAATACTTCCTGTTTGTCGGAAACTATTACCCAGTTGAGAGGAGTCGTGAGAAGTTCAGTGCTGATTCGAGCTAGTGTACGGTAGGTAACCTAGCTCACGGGATGTAAACTGAAATTTTAAAATATTATCTCCGGCAGAAGGAATTAGTTGGGCTGAGTTGCGATACTGATTAGCAAGCAGCATAATTCCAGGGTGTCCAATACACGCTGGGATGCTTGGCTTTTGAATGTTCGTCTTGTCGACCATCTGTAAGGATGACACTTGCTAAAGTGGCCATTTGATTTTCCATTTATTTTAATGTCCTTATTAATCCAAGCATATTTTGTAAAAGATAGGCATAAAACGTCTTTCTCAAACTTCTCTAGATAATACAACTTCCATAAATTATCTATCTGAAAACAAGGTATCCTTGTTTTTGATAAGTTCACTTATTTCCGAAAAATTTAAACCTGTCTTTATATTTTGTCTAGGTTTTGCAAATTACACGTTGTACACGTCCCATTAAAGGAAAATCATACTTTTGGCTAACTTGTTAAGAGGACGTCCTGGGGAGCTCACAAACCTTGCCAGTAGATAAGAATCACTTTAGACGTTCCAAAAGGAACATTAATAAATATGTAAGTACGATATTCCTCGAAGTATCACTTCAAGGTCATAAGCTTTCTTCAGATTGACAAATTTTGCAACTGTAAAACACCCGCTCTTCAAGTATTCTGCTTGGAGACAGCCTACCTCCCTAAAAGCTGAAAATAAGAAAGAAATGTCCTTGTTGATATTATCCAAAAAAGGTATTGGGATCTATGAAGACACTTAAATTCGATGAAAAAAGAAGCATATTACTTGTGCAGTCATCTTTGGTGGGTGCTATTCTTGTTGGTGAGTGGTAAAGTGCTCATTCTAAAAGTAGCAGGCCGGGACGTATGTAATACTTTCAAATTATGCTGCATGTCTATCGGCATTGCGGACTAACCTATGTCGTCACTTCTGAATAAAACAATCTCGTTCAAATCTCAGTCAATGTCTTGTGATTTAAGCCACTTTTGTTACTGATTATTTATTATAGGGATAATATTTCGCTTTGAAAAGTGAGTTTTTGCGCTTGAATTTGGCTGCATATGCAACCGAAAAGCCACAAAATTAGGCTTTTTCGTGTATCCTATATGGGTCTCAAAAGCGAGCTCAGTTAACCGACGTATAGGTCTAGCACCAACATACAGAACCCTGCGCAGTCTCCTCCAGGTCTGCGGTACTGGTCGATGACTGATTCATGATCCCCTACAACTGTCACCTCTGACGAAAGACTTCTGTACTGATTCCCAAATGATGCCGATGTCCCGTCTGTCTCCTTGCCCGTCTTAAAAACAAATATTTCCTGGGCTGCTTTACATTTCAAAATCTTTCTAACCTCCGCACCTCGTCAATTTACTGGGACATTTTCAAAAACAGCGGTGCGGCAACTTCTTAGAAGTAGTCTTCCGGAAAGGGCACTGAACGTCACATAAAGAATCCGTCCTCTTCCTATTTCTTATAAATTTACAGATGACACCCAAGATAATGAAACGCTGACATTTTTAACGTCACTTTGGCGGCCAAAAGCCCGCACAGGGGAAGTTCCGTTACTGATTGGCCTAGGATATCACCCTGGGGAAGTTAATACGGTAGGCGCAGCGGCTACTGGACGAAAGTCTTTCAAGCCACAACTATTACCTACGCCCAGAATAGATTAATACCTGCGTAATTAACGTGTAATATTCCGTGGATTTTTTGTTTTAATAAACTAAAGCCAACGTGCCGAAAATTACACCTCAACATCTCATTTTCTATAGCCGTTTTATATTTAAGAAAAGGCATATCTACTTTCATGAGATCAGTCACTGGCTCTATGTATGCATGTGTAGATAAGGTGGCACCGTTGCCCATTCGGGTGTGCTCGGGAATATAAATTATAGTAGATAGGCATCCACGAGTCAAGCTTTGGAACGTTCTCGTCGCGTATATATATGTGTACCTCGCGCTTTTGTCGCACTGTAATCAATATTAGAATACCACCTACGAAATCATTTTTAAACGAAAACACATTTCATAATTTCTGCTAACGCTTCATTCAATGTAACGTCCGGTATTTATATATATGCATATACACGGTCGCAGAGGGGGGCGACCGAGTCTGGAGGGTAAATTCATACAACACTGTTTCGGACTTGTTCGTCTTCATTCGGCCAATCATAACCCTGACCACCAGCTCCGACCAGAAACACAAACATGCGTCCACGCACTTCGCGCAGATGATCCACCACTTAGGACAACCAGATGGGTCACAAGCACTTAATCGAACAGAAGTTCATCAGTGCCTCGCCACCTGCCTTTCTCTGTTGCCGCAGATCGGGTATTCGTTCATTCAGGAATGGGCGCACACCGATCCATTGGTTTCCTGAAGAAAACAAGCTTTGTATGGCTGGTAGGGGTCACGAACATGTGGTATATATATGCATATGACAGATGGGCGCTCACCGATCAGGTTACAGAAGATGCTCTTTCTGTTGTGCCTTGGGGCTCATACTTAAACCCTCGCAGGCAGTCGCACAGCTACAAGTGACATATGTAGATAAGGTGATATCGACAAAGACAATGGAGACCGGAATGACCATTTCTGGCTTATTAGCCGTCATCAACCAGTCATACCCAACCCCAAGTGTGGATCACTTGAGATTCGAACCCGGGATCTTCGGTCATGGAGTTTGACACTCTACGATTGAGCCCCGGGCCCGTTGTCCTGTCGGTTGTGATCGGGAATATTAATTATGACAGATGGGCGCTCACCGATCAGGTTACAGAACGTGCTCGTTCGAATCTCAAGTGATACACACTTGGGGTTGGGTATGACTGGCTGATGACGGCTAATAAGCCAGAAATGACCATTCCGGTCTCCCTTGTCTTTGTTGGCAGCACCTTATCTACATATATGTATACATATCATCGGTGACAAATCTCATAGATTGTTAATGAGATTCCAAAATGCGTTTTAGATTAGAAAGGAATACTAACGTGGGATTGTAAATCGGATGATTGTGGGGCATATTTCCAAGCTAATTTGGTCACAATATGATGCCGAATTTTGAATACACTTCTTTTGGATCGCCTGGATAAATCGTATTCGTAAAAAAATGAATGTTTAATTAATATGATTTTTCCCCATTGATTGCCGATATCGTAGTCGTAAACATTCTTCCGTGTTCTCATTTGGCACACAGTTCTGTGCAATGGGTGCGGACCGTCTTGAATATTTCATAAGAAACACTAATAAACGAACAGAAACGATGTCATTTAAATAAACACGTCATAGGCCTGAAAAATCTCATGACTGCAATATCTGACCTATTTCGGTAAAGGTGATGATGACAACGGCGATATTAATTGGGGGTCGACTGAAAAATTGAGTAGGTATTCTTTCTCTTCCAGAATATTTTCCGTAACTTTGCTGAGCAAGATATTTACACATTTCGGCCGTATATTTGGGAAATATTTTATGTTGATTATTTTCCTAATCAGCGCACGTCTGTAAACTGCTACCAAACCAAATTCTGTCCGTATTTAAATTGAAGTTTTTCCATGGAAGTCAGCTGAAGCAGAATGCGAGAGACCACGTTACTTTAGGAGAAACAGACGCCATTTTAGATTTCAAAAATTCGGGTTTGTGACTCTGTGCCACTATGTACCTGTAAAAGCCGTTATAACTCATACCGACAATCCCTTGTTTAAATGAATTAATATTTCCTGGAGTTTACCAATATACCGGAAGAAAACGTGAAATATCTACCGCTAAGTGGGTATTTTAACATTCGAACGAATGGTAAGATACTTTTTGTGTCGTTTAGTCCCTTCAAATGTGCAATTTGGAAACGGACTCGACAACGCCTTAACAGTTTTTCACCTTGGGGTGCACAGTCTTGATGGCACCTTAGTTGAAGACGTGTCAAGTCTACATGACATTGGTTTCCACATCCGGCCGCCTTTTGTAATTAACATTTGGAAGGAGCTCTCTACAAAATATATTCTCCTAAATGAGCGATTTTTCACCAGCTACCGTCGTATTGGGTGTAAATAACCCGCGACATCCGCTGTTAGATACCATCTATAAGTTTGCTCAGCAAGTTCCATTATGTTTTAATTTAATTACTTTCATCGATCAGCAGTCCAACACACGCACATTTGGACAAACTCGCAGCGGGTGACAATCGCCTAAGTGGAAAACAATTTGATTAATGGTTCTCTGGCTGACAAGCTATCGGAAAACGCTACGATTGTCCCCTTCCCATGTGGCGTGCGTAGATGGACTAGGCAGAGTAAGTACCCACCTAAATGTGCAAAAACTTACCATTTTTCGGAGACAATGTAAAGTCGCAAAATGATAAAATTGATAACACCTCGACTTCCAAAACTTAGATGAAGGCATTGTAATTGCTAAACCAGATTTGTATGGTAAATCACCTACAGAGTCTAGAAAAACTAGTGACGCCGATTACGGGGTTTGGCGAATCTTTTCAGGCATATAGTTTTCAAGCAAATTTATTCAGCGTCCCAACCGTTACCATCTGTTCCTTCTTTCTCCGTGAATTGTTCCGAACGTGAATCTGAAGCTATGGACAAAGAAAGTTCTTGTTTTGCCGATCGAGTCTACTTATTCTCGACTATCCCCTCGAGTTCACTTCTTGACGATCATCATCATCGCCGATACAAGCGAAAATGCGAGTTCCAGGAACTAGTTGATAAGAAAAAGAAGAAGAAGAAGAAGAAGAAAAAAAAAAGCGATCGCTGGAACAAGGGCTTTTTTGCTTGACGTTTCGGGTTCTCACTTGAACCCATCATCAGAGACAGTGACAAAAACGGATAACTCGTGCATGGGAAGTTGCAGTACTTATGTGATGCAGTCGTTATGCTACTGCATGCCTATTATAATTAACTGCTCCGCTTCATGGAGGATAGTTACTCGCCGGTGCGCTAATTGCTTGATGGCCGGCATGCAAGTTGTTAATTGCTGGAATTTCATCACTCGCGTTGTATGTTGGTGTGATGATGGCTCGGCCACCGGCCTCACCGGCCTGCGCGCTCCCTAAGTGACGAATTACTTTGGACAGACGACGTCTTAGCATCGAATATGGAGGGAGAATGTGATTGCAATTTTTCATAGACTGGGGCCCCCTGAACCATGTTTCAAGCAACTCGCGGATCCCGAGATTATCACCCCTCGGGAGAATTTCGGTCTTATTGAGACTGCATGTGTGGCTAGGTCTGTCGAATGGGCCGCATCTTGACAGGTGGCGTCATTTCTCCGCACTGCTGCCGCGTATTCGGCGATTAGCTTCCGGGGCAGTCTTCCAATTTTTGCGATGTAGTTGTTTTGTCCGCAACTGCAGCAGATCCGATTGTTCGGAGAATAGCGCCCAGAGCAGTTGCAAGTGCCTGTACACAAAGTATCCTTAGGTGGTACTGCCTCTGATGATGGGTTCAAACGTGAATCCGAAACGTCAGGCAAATAAAACTTTTGTTCCAGACATCGCCACTACTTCTTATCAACTATTTCCTGAAACCTGCATCGTCGTTTGTATCGGCAATAAATGGTTATGCTTGTCAAGTGTGATTTACACAGATGACTGCAGCTGGGTACTGCATGCTACTTAGTCAGCAATGCTTAGTACCTTTTACGGACCTCGTGAACAAAGCATACCACCCAGGCCCAAAGGTTGGGCGCAGCATCGGTGGCCTGCCATCTACGGCACTCTGTCCTAACCCCTTCCAGCATGATTCGATAGTAGTGCAGAATCAGAGCCATCGGGAGAGATCACAGACTGAGCTACCGGCAAAGCCAAACAGGCCATCTACGCGTGCCACGTACATGACAGGGCACTTGACGCCACAGTTTTCCCGCTCCTATTCATTAATCGCCTACCCGAGTCGAAGCTACATGTGGTAACGTAACCTCGCCGCCACATGTTCACTGCATGAACTGTAGGGCGTTATGGTAATCGAACACTTGATTGAAGTAAATAGACGCAAATAGCGACTGTGGGACATTTTGCCGTGAAAAATTGCTCTGAAGGTTAACTGCAATCACTCCTCCCCCACAGCCCCCACCTTCGGGCGCCTTGACTTGTCTCACCATCGGCGCATGGAAGGATGGGGGGAAGAGAGCGTGGTAGATGCCGCGCAAAGTACACCTCGTGGGACAGCAGTGGACGTCGTGTCTTGAAACGGTTGAACTGTCATGAATTTCTGCCACCGGTTATTTGATGGTACGGGACATCAAACTGGTGCATGTGTTGCATGCTCTCCGACTAATTTTAAATCCGACCAGCAGTTACACTTGCGCTACGGGTTTCCAAACCGAATAATACCCTTTCGTTGGGTGTTAAATTGGAAAAAAAACGTAATTTCTACCGAATGTGCAAAATAATGAATATTTATATTCATGTTTTCCATGAAATATAATTGAATTCTTAAGGGCATCAAAAATCAACGAGAAAAATGCACGTTACATCAGTAGTCATTTTTTACGGAGTATGAATTTTACATACAGCCAGAAAGAAGTTTTTTCGAAAGCCGAAATCCTGCGGTAACTTAATTGTTATAGAATTATGCTGCTAGATGATTAGTCTTACAACACCACTCGATTAATCTTTTCGAAAAGAAAATGCATTTCGGAATTTCGATTGACATTTCATAAGTTAGCCCACCTACTGTATACTCGAAAAAAATGTGTATTTAAGTTTTAAAGGACTTTTATTCGGACTAATTTTAAATCCGACCAGCGGTTGCGCTTGTGCTAAGGGTTTCCAAACTAAATGCTACATGCTTTTAGTATAAGGAACCACATACATTTCTCCACGCCACCGATAAAGTGTTACACGAACCTCATGAAATGTTAAAATGAATGTGGTCCATGTTGTATACTTCATAGGCTGCATAAACAAACGGATCGATAGTAAATATGTATAAATGGGCATTTTGCCGTCATGAAATCTTGTAATGACAGACTTTTTATGAGCCAAAAGATACCGTTTATTTTAGAATTAAATTTAAAGTAGACGCAGTTTACTGCTGCATACTGATTAGTTTTGCAACTCTATTTAATTAATCTTTTCGGAACGAAAGCGCATTGCGGAATTTCAGTTGACATTTCATGAGTTAGCCCATCTACTGTAATGGGAGGCTTGCTCCTCAAGGCGGATGTAGACTAGTTTCAACGGAGTTATATAACTGGTGTTTCGTCCACACGCGTGCTCCCGCACCCGAACGACACGGTGCTAAGACAGTGGCCTGATACTGCTTGACGCAACCGCGCCAAACACCTTTTGCTTCAGCACACACACACGCACCTAAACCAGTCCTCATTTTAATTCCCACCCCTTCAACTCCCCCGGATCAGAAAATCCGGGCTTGCCTAGCGGCCTGTCTTTCATCACATGGCGCATGTAGGGCCAACCTAGGCCAGAGGAACCTTGGGCCTTTTGTCTTGGGACATATCTTTTTGCCATTTCTTTCTCAAAGTCTAACCTCATTTTTAATCAGCCAAGCAAATCTCTTTGAACCAGCCTGTTTGATTTTGAACGCTCTAACTGCCTAAGCTGTGAGGCCCCACCGGGATCCGTGAGTTTGAGCACATTTGGGCCAAGTTACACGCACATCCAGCTGCAACCAATGGAATCCACCAAATCCGATACAGTAAGCTGACTGCACAAGCAGGATTTTCCAACTAATCAATTAGACTCATGGCTGTCCGTGGGGCCTCGTAGCTCATGTGGCTAGAGCATTGACAGTAACTAGGCCTTCTCCTTGCTGTCGTTAGTTGAGTCAAGATAACTTATTCAAGATCTATGAATTACGTGGGCCTGGTAGTCATCTGGTGGTTTCTAGGGTGGATTACTTAGGAAATCCTGCTTGGTCAGTCAAATTACTGTATCGGATTTGGTGGATTCCAGATGTTGCGGTAGGTTGGGCGGGTAACTTGACCCAAATGTAATTAAACTCGCGTCGTCCGGCGGGGCCTCCTAACTCAAGTGTTTAGAGCGTTGGCTGTACTAAAGCCTTCCCCTTATTGCGTGGGTTCGAATCCCACCGAGGCTCCGAGTTTTCTACAGTTGGGTCAATATGAATTATTCAAAAATCTGCCAAAACATCTATGTATTCAAGATCTGGCGAATCACTTTGTAGAATATGCAATGATTCACGAATAGCTTCTTGTAAGTCAGAAACCGGCCTAAAATTCACCGACTATAACTCCTAGTTAATAGTGAAGGATATTCAGTTAAGTAAAGACACAAAAAATTACTGAAAGTAATATTACTGTGTATAAACCGGACTACTCTTACGGAGAAGTAGAGCTGCAAAGAAGGCGAAAGTTGGTTTTAAATGAGCGGGTTTAATTTGTCAAATTACACACAAACAGCTGAGTAAACAAAATGGCATAAGCACATCAACGCCTTAAATATCCCGCATAGGTCATCTTCCTTACAAATATCTTGTAATAATTTGTGTAATATGCAACATGCCAACCAGTCAGATGCCTAATATATTGCCTAATGACGTCACGAGAGGTCAATGAATTTTTTCCATTTTTACATTGTTTGAAATGCGGTTGATTATGGAAAAAGAGGATCTCACTTGAGTTGGATGACAGGGACATTACAGAAGCGCAAGTCGTCGTAAGACCCTAATCTCAACCCTCCTTAACTGGTTCATAACTCTCCCAGTTTACAGAAGCGAAGAGGCGAATTTCAGGAAGTAGTCGAGAAGGAGGACACACCTAAGCAGCAAGCTCTCGGGCCTTTATATTCATGCAGCTGACAGTTTGACTATAAGAAGAAGCGATCGCTGGAACAAGGGCTTTATCCGTCCGACGTTTCCGATTCTCACTTGAATCCATCATCAGAGACACCCTGCCCCTTTTCTGCAACTGCCTCCGATGATGGATTCAAGTGAGAATCCGAAACGTCAGACGAATAAAGCCCTTTTTCCAGCGATCGCTTATTCTTCTTCTTCTTCTTCTGATCAATTAGTTCCTGGGACTCGCATCTTCGCTTGTATCGGCAGTTTGCCATATTCACTAACTCACTCAAACACGAAACAGGATCGCCAAAGTGGGGAGGTATGTGCTCTCGGCCAAATGAGCAACATCCTTTTCTCATCGATCGTTTTTAAAAGGGCTTTACTGGCGTATTTCTCTGATGAATGTTAACGTCCTTTGTCTGTATCGAAAGTCAGTCACGGAAAAGTGTGGAAGATTTTGGATATTCTAAAAATTTTCTCTTTTTATTGAAACTACTTTTATTTTCTCTGCTCGCTTGTAGACCCTATTTGACGATTGTGGGTGAGCTACATCGTGACTATTTAGGCACTTAAATGCGTCTTAAATGACCAAAACTTTGCCCACCCAGTTTTAAATATCACCTGCCGGTAGAAAGTAGACCAAACGACAAATTTCCTTTCATGTGCTTAAAGTTAAAACAGCCGCCTGACGGCAGATCTTATCGCGGTTGCTCATCAGATATTCGCGTATGTCTGAAAAGTTGGGGCCGGTTAAAAAAGGGTAAAAATATGCACATATGCAAGCCAAAATTTGAAATGATGGAAGCTCTGTTTTTCTGAAAATAACGGGCCTATTCACATCTTGTCGCATCTGACTTACCCGGAAGAAAGAAGCAGTCTTTGAGTAGACAATGCTTGTTTTGTTAAATCTCGTTGGTTTACCTTGGTGTTTTCGTCTAGTCAAAAATAATTAAATGGTCTGTGCTGGTTTCCAGTTTAGGAAATTGTCTAAATATAGAGGAAGATTGATTTGTGTCCAGAATTGTGAACATTTTCGTCGGAAACATATTATGCCCTTGAAAAAGACTTTTCTAGAATGTGCTTAATTAATAAGTTAAATTCACAGCGTTTGGCGTATTCTGAAGTGATCGTCCAGTTTAGGGTCACCCGGTTTTGTGAGTTACGCTGCCTAGGAGAAATTTGTGTTCTCTCCCTCTTTGCGTCGCTTAGAATAAAACACCATGCTTTTAGAGGGACCGTCCTGGCAATACTGTCACTTTGAGCTACCAGACGGTCACGGGTTCGGACCTCAGGAGTTGAAAAATTATGGGGTTAGACGTGGTCCACCGATAATGTTAACAAGTCAGAAGGGACATTCAAGGTTCGTCCGACTTTGTCAGCAATGTTATTCTGCAAATTATATAAGTGTATATATTATCTCGTTCATCATCCTCAAAAGAAGACGAAGAAGAAAAAGGGGCGACTGAATAGATCATATTGTATTGGTGCTGACGTTTCGGAAACTTCCTCGAATCTTCACTCATGTATATATATATATATATATACATAATACATAAGCAGCTCGCTAAGAGTGCAACAGGCCAGACGCGTCTGGCCTGTTGCACTCTTAGCGAGCTGCTCATGTATTATATGTGGTATGTGTCCTCTGACACAGCGTTCGTTGTCGCCAGTAGCAAGCTGGCGGGCGGACAGAATGGGATCGAGTGAGATCCTAGCCACAACAGTGAGGGTCAAACGCCCACTTGACATGCATATATATGTGGATATAAGCGAAAATGCTGACCCCAGGTGTAGAAATGGAAGAAGGAGATGAGGCGTTCTCTGGGGAGGAAGATTTAATCATCTGACGTTTCGCACTCATACTCGAGCACATCATCGGAGACAGGCCAAGTGAGAAATACATGGTTTAAATAGGCCATTCGCGCTCGCGCCTGATAGGTAGATCACGCTCTTCTCATATTGGTCCTCCTCTCGCGCACAAGTGGTGCCTGATGGCCTTGTATGGCGCTGGTAGGTCAATACTGCGGTTGATCGAGTTGGCATCTGATTGCCAGGCTTCGATTACTTCTCTCGCCAGCTTGCTTTCGGCTCGGCCGAGCACTTGGGCGCCGTCAAAGTCGAATACGTCATTATTTTCTAGACATTGCACGGCGACGTGCGAGCGTACATCCTTTCGCTTAACGGCTAGGGCGTGCTCATGCACGCGCGTGCGCAGTCGTTTGTCCGTCATGCCACAGTAGTTGGCCAGACAGTCTAGACATTTGACGCGGTAAATGGCGCCTGACGTGTCTGCGGGTGGTAGCCGGTCCTTGGGTTGCATGAGTAAGCGGCGGATGGTGGCCTCAGGTCGGTGTTCATCGCCCACGCCTAGTGGCCTTAGCATGCGCTCAGTGGCTTTGGAGACGTTTCTCACGTAAGGCAGAACGCCGAAGATCTCAGGTCTTTGCGTGTTCTCACGGTCGACCCTCGCATGTCTTTGGTATAAGCATTTGTTCACAAAACTGCTCGGATATCCGTTGACAAGGAAGGGGTGCATAGGGTTTCACGCTCCCGCAGCTTCTCGGCTTCTGTGCTGCAGTGTGTTTCGATGCGACGAAAAAGCGTCCGGACGCAGCTGCGCTTATGCGACAGGAGATGGTTACTGTTGTAGTGGAGAATTTTCTCCGTGTTTGTCGCTTTTCGAAAGACACCAGTCTGGAGGGTTCCGTCTTCTTGCCTCGTTACCTGAACGTCGAGGAAAGGAAGCACTCCGTCTTCTTCTTCCTCCATGGTAAATTGAATTTGTGGGAAGACCGAGTTCAATTCCCTTTTAAAGTTGTCTTTCGCGTCTCGGCGTAAGATGACAAAGGTGTCGTCTACGTAGCGCATCCAGAACTTCGGCTTGTGGGATAGAAAAATTCGAGCTTCCAGTTCCTGCATGACCGCCTCAGCCAGGTAGCCGGAAATCGGGGACCCCATTGGGGTTCCCTGGAGTTGCTCGTAAATTTGACCATTAAAAGTGAAGTAAGTGCGTAGGCAGTAGTCCAGTATTTCCATCACGTGCTTCCGCTTAAACGGGTTCCCCTCTTCGTCGTACTTTCTCTTCAGTGGGTCACTGATGACTTCCATGGCCAATTCTTTTGGGGTGGAGGTGAATAGAGAAACGACGTTAAAGGATACCATTACCTCAATGGGGGGGGGGGCTATTACAACCCCTTTGAGTTTTTTCAGGAAGTGTGTTGAATATACGGCTGTGTGTTCTGAGCCGTCCGTCAGCCTCTTTAAATGCTTGGCGGGCCATTTAGCCAGTCCGTAGGTAGGCGTGCCTTTCAGCGCCGCAATGGGCCGTAGGGGAACAATCGGCTTATGGATTTTTGGCAGACCATAGAAACGCGCTAGGGCAGCGTCTTGCGGTTTCATCTGTCTCCAATCTCTCTCGGATACTGCCTTTTGGTTCCTCATTTGGTTCAGGCTCTTGTTGATTTTGCCTACCAGTGTTTTCATGGGGTCGGTGTCAACGACTTTGTATGACTGGTTGTCGTTGAGTAGCTCTTGGGCTTTCGTCACGTACTCAGACTTGTCTAGGACCACGGTTGCCCGCCCTTTGTCCGCTGGAACATTGACAATTTCTTCGTCATTCTTTAATTCTCTTATGGCCTTGAGCTCCGCTGAGGTGATGGTTCGGCGTGGCCTATGGGATATGATGAGGGATGCGACTCGCTGGCGAATCGCGTTCTTGGAGTCTTCTGCGGCATCCGTTTTTGAGAGGGCCACTTCTAGTGCAGCGATAAAATCTACTGCCTGTGTGTCTCCAGTGTTGTAGCCGGATTCATGTTGAAGCACTTTAATTTGGTCGTCTGTCAGCTGTTTAGATGACAGGTTGTGGACAGCTGACGGTTCGCGCATGGGTGCTTCTGCTTGTTTTAGGTTACGCATTTTGCTGAGGAGTTGGGTCTTCTTCTTGTCTCGCTCCTCGTCCACCTTAATCAAGATCCAGCGCTCCAGGTTTCGCATTGTTTGCTCGTCCATGTATGCTGCACATGCCGCTTTCTCCCTTTCGATTTCCCTGCCGTATTTGCGCAGACGAATGTGACATTCGTTGATGAGGGTCCTCCGTAGGCGTCGGCTGCAGCTTCTGGTGACCTCGCGGCCGAAGTCAGTTCTAGCTGGTGGTCTTACAGAAACGCTCCTCGGCATAATGTCCGACCTCAGGCAGTTGTGCAGAAAGGCCAATTGTTCCCATGTAGATCCCTGTCTACAGGAAAATATTTCCCAGTGTCGCGCCCGGCGAAGCGCTTCGCGCCCGGAAGTCTCATGGATATAAGCGGAAATGCTGACCCCAGATGTAGAAATGACCATCAGGCACCACTTGCGCGCGAGAGGAGGACCAATATGAGAAGAGCGTGATCTACCTATTAGGCGCGAGCGCGAATGGCCTATTTAAACCATGTATTTCTCACTTGGCCTGTCTCCGATGATGTGCTCGAGTATGAGTGCAAAACGTCAGATGATTAAATCTTCCTCCCCAGAGAACGCCTTATCTCATTCTTCCCTATATATATGTATATAGGCAGAATGGCATTGCCGACAAAGGCGATGAAGACTGGAATTGCCATTTCTGGCTTATTAGCCGTCGTCAGCCCGCCATACGCGACCCCGAGATGTGGAACATTTGGGGCTCGAACTCGCGACCTGTTAGTTAGAAGTCCAACGCCAGGGGCCCGTTTTCCTGTCGGTTTCGATCGGGAATATACAATGGTAGGGGGGCGCTCACCGATCGTTCTTACGGAACTCACTCGTTCCGTTGTGCACAATCAGTCCGTGAGAGCGTCTCTACCATTATATATATAGCAGCGAGGACGGACGACGGAGAATGCATTTTCTCTCCTCCCTTTTCGCTGCTATTATGACTTGGCCGACTTTGGCCTGGTAATCGGTCGCCTGTTCGTGACCTTTGCCACTCATAAGAAGTTTTTTTACTTCGGGAAACCAATAGATCGATGTGCGCCCATCGCTGACTGAATATGTATTTACATCAGTTCATTCTCGATTAGTATATATTAACTATGTTAGAAGTGTGTCCAGCGATCGGGTGGCAGAATATTTTAGTCCCGTTGTGCTTCGGAGCGTGATATGGTGCCCTGAAGTCATTGAGTTGCTATTGATATGGACAAGCATAAATTACTGATAAACAAAAGTGAGATTAAAATGAACACTTCCGGCCTATTAACTGCGATCCGCCAGCCATACTAAATCCCAAGCTTGGGACACCGGGTATCCGAACCCGGGATCCTTAGTCACTGAATCGAACGCCTTACCGACTGAGCCACGGGCTCGTTGTCCTGTCGGTTGGGGTCTGGAACGTAAGCCATGTTGGTTGATGACGAATTATAAGCTTGCCTTGTCGGCTATTTAAATCTGCCAATTCTACTGGTTGGTTTGCAACACCCTGCGGGACTACAAGTCGAGCCGCAAAAGCACAACGAGACGTTCATGTCTCATAAGCCGATCAGTAGGCGCACTTCCAGCAGCATATATATGTATACTGGGGTTCTGGGATGACATATCTGCAGCACGTTTGCGGTTTATTTCTGAGGAAATTAGAAAGCCACATTCATATACATCGTACATAAAAGTTTCTAAAAAGAGATGGAACTTAGGCTACGATCTGGGTTAGCGGTTGTATGACTTTTAGGGACAGCAAACCTTAAGTCTGGGGGAGGATAACCTATCGTGTGCTTTCCAAAGAAACATGTTCAATGTCCGCCTTCCCCCTCCCTACCAAGGCTAGTATTACTTGGTGTGACTTCATAATCTGTGAGTGTTGTACTTCAGGGAAGCCTCCTCGGTTGAATGTACGTTTAACTTTTAGCTGAAAAGCTAGCCAGGTCTCCGCTCGAATTTCGTTGAATTGGCGAATTCATGACTTATGTTCAACTCGTCGGTGGAAGTATAAGTGACGGTGCGGTATCGTAGACCTTCATAGGGTCCCCGTTAAGGTAGAAGAATTTTACTGTAGTAATATTCTGAAGCGTTTTTCCCGGGTATGAATTGAAAACAGGGATGTACTTGACAGTAGTAATATTGTCCTAAGAAACAACGTCCGGTAGTGACAACGATGAATACATTTCTTTTTTTCAAAGAATAGTGGGGCAGGAAGGTAGAATAAAGATTCAGCCGAAGTGTTCCGAGCAGGAGTTTTGGAAAAGTTCCTTGCATTGACTAGTTTTGTCGTTACGTAAAATGCTTCCCCTGTTTTTGCTGAGATTTCAAGTGCTCTGTGTTTTCTATCAAATAACATGTCGTAACTCTACTCCGGATGAAACTCTCGTTTACATGACATTAGTCACATTTTCATAATGGCGCCGCGGTTGCCTATCTAGAATCTCGTCGAACGTTCCCAGGAATTAGTCGACTTCCCTGCAAATTCTGGCAGCTGCGTGGTAACAGGAGGTGTGCACTGCTCTTTTGCAGCCAAATTCCTCCCGGTCGGTCACATCAACCTCCCCTTGTACTGAGGGGCGTTTGCTACCGTTTTCTGGGCAATTGCAGTAGTAGCTGCGCCCTATGTGGCAGGCTGCGTAGTTTTCGCAGGCCTAACAGCTGCCAGCAGAACCTGTGTTTTTGTTACACAGAATTCCCCCGCCCCACCACCGCCCCTCTCCGCCCTCCAGTCCCTCATAAACAATAAGTTACTCTGCAATTCACAACAGGAAGTAACCCATCTGCAGGCGTAATTTTCTACTAGGGGTATCGGAATCTTCTAACTGGCACGAGAACTCAGGGAAATACGGTCGCTTTGGCCTACACACTGACTGCTCCTCAAGCCATTGGTCCAGGTTTTTGCACAAAATTAGTAAATCTGGTGGGTCGGTTAACAAGCGAGGGAAAAGCCGACTTTAAGGAATTCCCTCTGGGTTCTGTGGATTACCTTCGTCTGGAAGATCGTCTGCTGGATTAAGCTCTGGCGAATTTGGCCCGGATAACAATTCTTGCCTAGACAGCAGCTAATCCTTTGTCTGGATCTCCTGTCTAGGGGTGATTTAAATTCCTTGCATTTTGTTGTACAGGTGTTCTTCCTGCAAAGTTTCCGCTTTTAAATGCAGGATTACACTGAATTTGTTTACGTACACTGTAGGTAAAATCAGCTCGCTATGTCTACCATTCTCACCGTTGATAGGCCTGAACGTATGCTTCATTGAATTCTGCTGTGAACACAAACGTGATCTTTAATGCAAGGATAAATTCGGTCTAGGTATGAGTCTGAATTTGAGTAGTAATGTCCTCCAGTCGCTATTCGCGTCTGGATATTTCACTAGGTTGTTTGGTTAGCAGAAGATCCCACAGTTCATGCAGTGCACATGTGACGGCGAGTTTACGTCACCTCCGGTTGGAACGACTTGGATAGGCGATTAGTGAATAGGAGCGATGAAAAGTCGACCTCGAAAAATACTTGCTGCAGGCAATTTAGCACACTCCCCGCTATAATAAATCAGAAGTGCTTGACCTTATACTGGCGTGATAACAGTTCTGACTTGGGCGATTTTCGGCTTAAGGGCAATTTTGTTCTACTTAGTAATGGGAGTCAGGCTGCAATCGCTTATTCTTAGCATGACTTTTATGACATTCGCACGCACGCGGCGTTTTGTGCCCCATGGTGTGCGTGGCAGGCGTAGACGGACTGTTTAACTTTGTTGGTAATCGCGTTCGTGTCCAGCTGCGGTCGTCCAGACCTTCTCCTGTTCCTGCAGCCAGGTGAGTGAGAGGAAAGCGGGTTCGGTTGATGCTGCGCAGGTCCGACTCATTATAAACAAATTCTTGCGAATGTCGACGGTGTTGCGCTCACTTTTTGAAACACCGGTGTTCGTTATCGTTTATTACGGTCTACGAAAAGCACTAAACAGTGAACACCAGCCTTTCATATGTTAGACTACGTTAAATGCAGTGGCTAGTTGCAGCCATCTTTGTAAAGCACTCTCGGAAGGCATAACCATTTTACGTAGTACACTCCTATCCCTTGGATCTTTCAAAACTATTGTAAGTCCTGAGACTAAGTGCGAACACAAGTTAAATTTGCACTTCTCCCGGGACTACGTAAAATGTTAGTTCGTAAAAGCGTTTTCGGTCGCCGTATAGGAATTTTGACCTGCAAGTGGCATATTCAGAAAAGACGCGTTCACAGGAATGCGGTATGCTGCAAGCCAACCGTTGTCTTCCGGCTTCGGTGCGGCTGCAAAGAGGGAAACTGCCTCTGCCAGTCTAACTGGGTCCAGGGACGCGGATGCACAAGCAGCAGTTGGCCATCAGTGGGAGGAGACGAACCATACCGCACAGAATGAACACGTCTTCAGCTTTAACGTGTTAAAGTACACAGGAAATGTTACGCATGCTTTACTTTGCAAACCAAGGAAGCCATGCAAACAACCCAACGTAATTAAATTTCATTCTCGGAAAATAGTCTGTCCCAGCTTCTCCACGGTTCCGGGTGCGTTTTTTCAAAGGCTGAATTTCAGGTAGCCCAAGAAGAAAAACCTAAGAGAGATATGTTCAGGCCATTCAGATAACCATCCTAGGGGCCCTCCTATACCAATGTATCAGCTGTATAAAATCACATTGGTGTAGTCATTTAAAGTCTGGCAGCAGCAGTCCTTTTGCAGCAGTCCTTATTCGTTGAAGACGCACATGGTCACGCAGGAACTACATGTCGTTGCGACAGTTAACCACATGACTGACCTAATATGGGGAGAAATTGGCTAATTTTGATAGAAGTCTGCCCTAATGTAATTAAGTCGGGAAATATGGTCCACTTAATGTTTCTCTTATAAAACCAGTTGAGTCCGAAATACTATGGGATTATGCCGCATGATAATGAACATTTCAACCCCAACTAAGTAATCCTTCCTAATCAAAAACGCATTTCATAATTTCGACCAGCATTTCATGAGAGCGGTCATTCGCTGCAGTTGTGCATATAGGCTTAGCATCAAAAGCCCCTGTCTATTGATTCTCGTTGAGACAATGAAGTACTTCTGATAACTAGGGTTACTAGCCTACCTAATGGGACGAAAGTTTGCCCTAGGTGTCTAATGCAAACGCATGCGACGACAGTGTTCATTACCGATTCTTATTAAAATATATAAACACCTCTACTATTACTGATTAAGTAACACCTTTGTGGCATTTTAACTCACGGAAGATATGAAAGACGGTCGTACTCTCATTCTCGAGAGGAAACAACCAGTGAGAGATGAAATCATGCACTCGAGTTAGCTAACCGAAAAATAGTGGTTGGGTGGAAACAAAACTGCATTGTCTACTGGGATGCCATTTTGCCATCGAATAAACGCCGAAGTTATGCACGAATGCTTTTAATATCGATTATTACAGTGCCCTCTATAATTCAAATCCAGGCGCCGATAACTAACCATAAGAAGTAGTACAGAACTAAGTAGGACTGGATTCCTAGAACTTTGAAAAGGCTTCGACGTAGTTTACTGGATGTGGTGAATCTAAAGGATTCCTCGAACCTCAAAATGCAATCCTATCCCGCCAAACGTGAGAGCTTTCCACTAGACCCACCATATCTTATCTTTTTATCGTGTTAAAGAGACTATTGCTTCCTCATAGGGGTGTCCTTTTTCACGTCCTGTTCAGAATTTGGCATTCTTGCTAGGAGTGATTCTTGTTTGGTCGACTACTTTTCGCTTTTTACAGATATCCCATTAGTTTGGCACACAGGGCCCATCTACAGTGGATGATCAATCTCACGAAATGTTGGCTGAAATTCTGAAGTGCATTTTCGATTAGAAAGAATTACTTAAGCGTGGATGTAATGCTAATTATCTTGCGCATAATCTTCGGTCTTGGCAGAATGTCAGCTTTTGAATAAACTGCTTTTCAATGTCCTGTAGAAGCCGTACTAGGTAAAAAATAACTACTTAAATGGCATGCATTTTTCACATGGATTTTCTATGGCCTTGCAAATGCAAATATATTTCATAGAAACCACGAATAAAAATATGTTTTCTTTCAGCAGTTTGGTAGAGTATCACATCCTCTTTATATTTTATACTCAAAGGAATATAATTAGGTTTTAAGAAAGGTTTTATAATCCGCGAATTATTTGGAGCCTGATCAGCCGTTGAATTAGCGGCTAGTGATTTACGTCGACAAGGTGAATGCGTTCCGCGTAAGGAAAATCACATATTCTTCTGTGCCTTTTAAAAGATACCATATAGACTTCATAAAAGTTTGCAATGAATGCGGCCTATGTTGTACAGTTCATGAGGAGCAGTGGTAAACGGACAGCTACGGTGCTGTATAAATGAACATCGCATTGTCTCTAAAAAATCTCATAATAAGAAACTTTTTTGAACCCGAAATATATTCTTTCTTCGAGTACAAAATACAAAGATGACGTGATTCTTTATCGAACGCGTGAAAAGAGCATATTTTTGTCGATGTTTTCTATAAAATATATAGGAATTTATAAGATAATCGGAAATCAATGTGAAAATACATGTCAATTAGGTAGCCAATTTTTACCAAGTATGCTGTCCGCAGGAGGCCGAGAATAAGTGTATTCAAATGCTGACATCTTTCCAAATCCGAAATATTATAGGATTATGCGCATGATAATCAGTATTACAACCTTGCCTAAGTAATCCATTCTAATCGAAAACTCATTTCAGAATTTCAGCCAACATGCCCTAAGATCGGTAGCTCACTGTAAAACAGCTGCATGAGTGCAAGGCAGACGTGTCTGCTTTCCATACTTTTTTCAGCGAACTAGCGGTCTTTTCCACGAACCGTCTTCTTATTCTAACATCATATTAGTCCAAGACAGTCATTTTTACTGATAGTCTCCTTCAACCTTTCCACAATTTGTCTTCGTTAACGCTGGATCTCAGGTATTCCCAGAGGAAGAAATGAAATGACGCACGGTCAGATCTAGGTGACCAATCACGGTCCTATTGGATCTACCTATCGGTTGTCGGAGACCTTTTCGATGCAGTCACATACGATCCGCGCAAAATATGCGTCGGTTACGTCATGTCGAAACCACAAGTGGTCACGCGCTCCCTCTGTTTTTAGTAAACTAATGTTTTTCCCCTTCTACCTCAAAATTCGTAAACCATCTTCCTATTGCATTAGTGTAGGAGATATCATTTCATAATTTCCGGCATGACCCGAGGGGGCAATGCATTGTTTATGTTGAGTGACCTCACGAATAGTCGTCATCTGTGGAAGTTGATCTTTTTACTCGATATAAAGGCCTACAAACTGGACAGACGGAACGGCCGAGTATGGTCGGAACCACTGGACCAGTTTTGGCTTGCCTGTGTAGTTGAGTTAATTACCTCATAAATGATTGAATGGCAGTATACAACTGACGATCTTGTCAAAATGGTCACTTTTCTGAAGATTTTCCCGTGGAGGGTGGGAAGAGAATAGGACTCCAGATAGCTTTAGATAACCTCTCAGCCTCCGACAGCTCAGCTAAAATATAAACAAGAATGGAAGGGAGAAATATCTACAAATACGCGTTTTCAGAACCCCGATTCTCCGGATGAACTTATGTCCTGTGGGGACGATCAGAAAAGAATTTGTGTATCCGCTGTATATCATGTGTTCTCTTAAAGGAGAATATGCGGTTAGTTCTGGAAACCTGCATTGTGTCTCCTCTCATTCGGCTACTGGCGCTTCATAACAGTCAGATAGTTTGCCCGCAACGGTATAAAGAGGAACCCCACTAAACTGTCAGTAGAATGTGCACCGTGTCATATGGGGTTTTATCTTGACATGCATTTGCAGGCTGTTTAAGAAATTACACTGCCAAAGGCGATTACTTCCCACGACTTCACACCATTAATTACGTATGGCACGATCCACAATCTACCGGCAGTTGAGTGGGGTGCTTCTCTATACCGTTGCCAGTTTGCCGATCGAATTCTAGACGATGTTGTCGAGTTTCTGAGTTAGTTGCTGTAAAGTCTGTCCGTCCAATGTGTCGTGGCGTCCGGCTTATCTTTTGCAATACGTAGACATGGCAACGTTACGTGTTGCCATTTCTGGCACGATATGTTACGTGTAAAGAGACAAAACTACAAAAAGCTGAGACTTGAACTGTCCCCATAATAGTTGTGCAGTTTTGTGTGGGCCCATTTACTCTCTCATCGCTTATTAATTTGTATTCTAGCCACGGTGAATGTAGGACGTCATTTGAAATAAGATGTATTACTTCCCATCTCCTCCGTGCTTAAATGACCACGAAGGATCGATTGCTTGAATTCCTGTGGGTCTGACTGTGTGCATGGTTATGAGGCATTTGTCACAGTGCTTCAGAGATTCCACACGTGTCCGCATACTAAACGTTGAGCTCCCAGCAACGGCGACACTGTCGCGTCAAACCAAACAGCTGGCCTGTGACACGTCCTACTGGAATCCGTTTCGCGCCCGCAACTCGCGTGCGTCATGCAGGAGGCCATCGCGTACTCCGATCTCATCCTCTCCAGTGGGTCTGACTCAGACTGGCCGCTGTTTCCTGGTAGAAGAAGAAATCCTGAAAGTGACAGCTTTCCCCTGCGTGGTGTGGAATGCAGTTTACGTCGGTATAGGACCCAGCATATTGACTGATTCTGCGTGAACGTTCCTTCGTACGAACATCGTGACTCGAAAACCTGAAAACGGATGAGATAGTGGTCCCCAGACTACGGGCAGGTTTCAGTAGTTTTCTCTTAATGCGGTCTTACGACAACCCTTCCCTGTGTGATTTGGAATGCAGTTTATGTCGGTATAGGACCCAGCATATCTGTAACAGGCGTGAGTTGGGAGCGAGCGCCTGTGGAAATCTACTTAAACATACTTCAGGTTACGCGCAAGTTATCTTCGCTACCCAGCTGCCTCCAGCTAGGCTTACCGAACAAACGAACTGAAAACATGGCCAAATGCTAATGCTTGATTTAAAATTTTAATCTCATGCGGTTGACTAGACTAGGAAAATTGCAGTAGGTGAGTTAACTCATGAAGTGTCAACCGAAATTACGAAATGCGGTTCCGTTTCGAAAAGATTAATGAAGCAGAGGTGTAAAACTAATCATTTTGCAGCTTAATTCTATAATAATTCAGTTACCTCAGAAAGTTGGCTTTCGAAAAAAAATGTTTACGGCCGCACGTAAAAGCCACACACTGTGAAAAATGACTACTTAAGCAGCATACATTTTTCTCATTAATTTTCCATGCCCTTAAAAATTCAATCAAATTTCATGGAAAACATGCATAAAAATATTCATTCTTTTGGTCATTCGATAGAAAATTACGTCTTCTTCCAAATTTGTACTCGAAGAAAGGGTATAATTCAGTTTCCAATAATGGGATTTTTAATACCGTAAAATGGCCGTTTATAAAACTTCATGTCTCTGGATTTACCAATGTGGTTTGTAAGATTAACAATATGGCCCAAATCCACTGCTAACTTTTATGAACGCTATATGGTCTCCCTTTAATACCGTACGTACGCGGGAAATATACGGCTTGCAGTTAAGAAACCCTGAATGCAAGCGTGACAGCAGATCGAGGTACAAGATTATCCGGGAATTGGGAAAGTTTTTAAACCGAATTATCCCCTTCCATCGAGTATAAAATTGGAGGAAGACGTAATTTTCTACCGAGTGAGTAAAAGAATGAATTTTTTTTGCACGTCTTTCATGAAATATAATTTGATTTCTTAAGGGCATCGAAAACCAACGGGAAAAACGCATGCTTATTAAGTAGTCATTTTTACGGAGCATGCAGACGAAAAAAAGTTCATTCGAAAGTCGGCATCCTGAGGTAACTGAATTATTATACAATTATGCTGCAAGATGATTAGTTTTACAGCTCTGTTTAATTAATCTTTTCGAAGCGAAAGCGCATTTCGTAAATTCGGTTGAGATTTCATGAGTTGGCCCACCTACAGTATGTTTAGGCATGTTAACACAGCTGCAGCCTTGTCGCCCGAATTGTGCAAACCCATTACTTGGCTCCAGGTCAAATATTTTGTTTGCGAAATGACCGCATACTGTCCTCGCTGTCCTTACTTTGAACATTCGGGGTGATCAGCTGTCCAAGTCAACTTACCAAATTTTTTCCTGACGCCTAGGTACTGTCTCAGACAGTTTACATTTTAGTTAGATGTGAGTTTCCTTGTAAACAATCCCGTTTTTAAACTCTTGACATTAAGAACAAACTCCTCTGTAAATATAGAAGTCAACGCTCTGCAAGGTAGTCTTCCTCTCCCTGTGTATAGTGCAGACATTCTTTAAGAAAGTGCCTACTGCTAGTCACTTCGAGTCGCAAAAATCTCTTCTTGTTTTCCCCTAAGCAGACCATGTTGTCGAGGAATTAATGGATCGGCTTGTAAGAGCACAGGAGCCCCAATTCACGCATTCCTTGGAAGGTGTCTTGCGAAGCTGTGGATATGCGTGTTCATATCAGCTAGGCGGAATTTCGATGAAGAAGTAAGGAAGAAGACTAGCCGAGCATCGGGACAGTTTGCTCGTTTTTATGAGCTTTCGTATTCGTGCAGGAGTCCGTCGTTGGAGATGGCTGCAATACACGACAGTTCGAGCGTCGATTCCGACGATGTCCACCGTGTGCTACACAGCAAGGTGCAGCAGGCACGGTAACTTGCGCGCGAATTAGTTTATGGTGATAGTAGACTTGCGCAGCATCTACCACACTCTCTCTTTCCCACTCCCCACCTGGACCCGGCGCCAAGACAGAGTCAAGAAGACCGGATGTGGTGAGAGGGCGCATGGCATGGCCGGAGCCGCACCTAGGCGAGTCACTATCAGACGGGAGCGGCGTGCGCCGTTTAAGCCGAACCGCAGGAGGGAAACGACCATTTTTTTCCTTGTGATCGATGGACGCTCACTGAAACGTGCTCGTCCCGCTGTGCTTCTTGGCTCTCTCTTTCCCTCTCTCCCGAACCCCGCCAACAACCGCACAGTGACTAGTAGTATAAATTGTAAGTAGTATAGGTAAATGAGGTGGCACCGGCACTAGCAAGGGAGACTGGAATGGCCATTTCTGGCTTATAAGCCGACAGGTCAAGGTGCCCGTGGCTCAATGGCAGAGTGTCAACCTCCGTGACCAAAGATCCCAGGTTTGAATCTCAAGTGATCCACACTGGGAACTGGGCACAGCTGGCTAATGACGGCCAGTAAACCAGAAACAATCATTCCGATCTCCCTTGTATTTGGCCTTACCACCTTATTATTTAGAGCTGAGGTTCTCCAGCACATGCAGACCGTTGATTGGCTACTGGTAATCAGTAATTGAGAAGTCTTAGTAGTAGATGCGGAGACACTGGACTGGCCATTTCCGGCCTACTTTCCGCCATCCCGGACTGCACACCCGACGCCTGAACTCGGTGTTTTAATAGCCACCAGGGTTACACTGGCCTTCACGTCTCAGACACGAGGTACCAAAGAAGGGTCAGTGAATTCATCAGCACCGCTCCTTGCGTTGCGGTTATTGTAAACTCATCTAGCCTTATTTTCTATAAATTTGCATATTCCGCCTCTTCCTAGGGTAATGAAATCTGCGAAGTGTCCAAGCTTGTTAATCCTGGCGTGTTCGTTTTCTAGTTAACCTTTTGTAATTGTAGGAGCATTTAGAGTAGCTTTATTTTGTGGGCCGAAATTCTCCGAATCACATGAAAAATTCGCCTGTGAAACAAGGTCAAAGACCCCGTTTATTTTACTAAATACTTTATTGTTTAGTAGTCTCTTCGGACAAATATTCTTTATTTTCGTTCCTCGGCCTCTTTCTGGTCGAAACTTGCGACTTGGACGGCGCTTTCTGCAAGCTTTTGACAATCCCCCCAAATCGCTGGCTTTGGAGTCCATTTATTAAACATCAGTGGTGTGTTTTTACTGTTTTCGCGTATGTGAAAACTGTTTAACAGTTAGCACGTGCATTCCCTGACCATACAAAGGCGCTGGGATCACTTTCGTACATGGATGCCCACACAAAACGGGCTTGAATCAGTAGTATAACTCGTTTGCGAGAGTGTCTTCATTCTCTCTGAACAACCAACTGCTGTCGACAATTCGAAAAATAGTCGTCTGCTATGGTAGAGTGGCGCTTACTGGTCGTTTTACGGAACTTATTAATCCCCTTGTGCCTTAGGACTCTCTATAAGACCCAACCAGCAGCCGCACAGCGGCGCATGATATAGGCAGAATAACACTACCGACAAAGACAAGAGAGACGGGAATGGCCATTTCCAGCTTATTAGCTGTCGTCAGCCAGTCATCCCCAACCCCGAAGTGTGGAACACTTCGAACCCCAGGTGGTGGACTTCTAACCGATAAATCGCGGGGTCGAGCCGCAGGTGTTTCACTCTTCAGTATTGGGTATGACTGGCCGAGGACGGCTAATATGCCAGAAAGGACCATTCCAGTCTCCCTTGCCTTTGTCGGTAATGCTATTCTGCCTAAATTGTTTGCTATGTTAACCTTGTCGTCTGCCCAGGCTTTTGAACAGACAAACCCAATAACAGTTAACTGAAATCGTTCCTTACGCTAATCTATGGCAGCCTCTAACCTTGGACGTCTTGTTCCCACGCATATTTGGTGTAGTCGCTTATTAAAAATGAAACGTTTCCTCATACGTCAGGTCCATCGCCCTATCTGTCCTTCAGCACGATTAAATCTATCACTGTATCCTCATGTACATGTGGTTAGAATGTTTGCCAATGAGCATGCCTAACTGTGTGGTTTTTCTGAAAATGTCTGATTTGAGAAACAGTCGTTCAGATTTCGCATAGTTGGAATACGTGCATGCTTAGTAGTTGAGTACCTTTTTTGCTCTTCTACATCATTTTTCATAAACAGACCCAGATACCTTCCTCGATTTCATGCGTTATCACCTCTGGAAAGACACCTACTCTGAAACCTGAGCAGTAGTTAACTGGAGGAAAAAATTTTAAGGTCGATTTAGAGTGCATGCGCGATGGTGGTAGTAGTATTAGTAGTAGTAGTAGTAGTAGTAGTAGTAGTAGTAGTAGTAGTAGTAGTAGTGATGCATATCTTTTTACGAAGTTCGCCGGAGTCGCCTGTTCTTTCAGTCCATGATGCGCGATGGGATTGACCAGGGATGTTCTAACTTCCGTATTTCATTATTTCCTTTTAGACACAACCTGGAAGTCCTGCAGAAGGGGTGCTGCACTGCGGGGACGAAATCCATTGCATAAACGGTGAAGAAACGACCAATCTCAGTCATTCTCAGGCCTCAGACATGATTCGCTCCTCCAGCAAAGACCTCAAGCTCACCATATCAAAGTTAGTCCACCGTGCCTTCTTTCCTGCATGCATCGTCAGTTTTTGCGCAACTCCTGGTTATTACTATAATATCAGTAATTTTCAAGTATGTCCTTTTCAAGTCCTGCAATCTTCAGTGCAAAGGCATAGTTTTAAACAAGTCGAGATTTTCCTTAAGCGGGATATTAGCAGTTAAATACACCCAGTGTTTCTAAGTGCTGTTTACTGGGGACATTTCCAAATACCCTCATAAATACATCGGCCGTTTGGTGTGGGAAACGTACCAACTTCTTGCGACTCCATAGAATATCTGTAAATTGTTAGTTTGCAGGTTAGTGCTTATTGCCCGACTGGCAAATCACGTATACTTCCTTCCATCAACGGCTTATCATGTATCTGTAAAGCGGTAAGCTTATTTAATAGTAACCAGCTAGTTATATTCCAACCACATTCACGGGACAGTTGAGATTTCAACCCAGGCAAGGTTGGTTTTTGTGCTTTCTGCTCCACCACTTGAGGCAAAGGGGGTAGAATGTGGTTTGGAAGCCCTAACTGAAGTAAGCAAACCCCAGTCACCACTAGTACGGGACCGGTGGTAATAGGGCATTTCACAGGTGAGGCCGGGGAACGCTCAGACGGCGAGGTCAAGTAGTTGTATGCAAAAGAAAAGCTATTGGGAATGCGCGGTTGTACTTTGAATAGTTGAGAAATCTTTGCTCTAACCCCTAACCTCAAGCCCAAAGGCGTTGTATCCATCAGGCGGGGCTACCAGAAAGGGCTTCCACTCAGCATTTTGCGGTCGGGAATGCTGACAGCCTCGCAAAAATTGCGTTGATCGCAAGTCCGGCTACGAGTATTCACTTTGCCCGCAAGGATCTCTAACAGTCTTCTTGTTTGCTTTTTGCCCTATGAACGCCTTTAAGGGCTCCGGAACGCAAACCGCGGTCAAACCGGCACACTTTATTTTTCCCTGCAATAAGACCGGTTCAGCGATGGCAAAGCTCGCGTTTAAGTGTCACAGCCTGTACACATTCTGATGTCAAATGTGGTTGATAGTACGTGACCTAACTCAAGAAACCTGATGACAGAAACTGATAGGAAAGAGTTTTCGGACGTCTAAAACGTTATGCGCCTGGCTTCACTCGTCCAGCCTCCAACTCAAGGAAATGTGCTTTTCTTGTGCAGAAAATGTGGTTAAGCAAAATGTTTATAACTTTGAGCGAAACGAATTTTTTATTCTATTCCGACAAGTTCCTATGCCATAAAAGCTGCTTCAGACTTTGTTTGTGCACCTAAATGTGCTCTACTTTAAAAAGAAAGTACAGTAGGTGGGTTAACTCATGAAATGTCAACCGAAATTCCGAAATGCGTTTTCGTTTCGAAAAGATTAATTTAGTAGGGTTGCAAAACTAGCCGGCCTGCAACATAATTCTCTAATATTGGAAGAAGACGTAATTACCTACCGAAGGAGCAAAAGAATGAATATTTTTATGCATGTTTTTCATAAAATATAATTGGACATTTAGAGGCATCGAAAATTAATGAGAAAAATTCATGCTACATAAGTAGTCATTCTTTACTTAGTGTACATTTTTGATGCAGTCGAAAGGAAGTTCATTCGAAAGCCGATATCCTGAGATATCTGAAGTATTATAGAATTATGTTGCAGGCTGACTAATTTTACAACCCTACTGAATTAACCTTTTCGAATCAAAAACGCATTTCGGAATTTCGGTTGACATTTCATGAGTTAGCCCTCCTACTGTACTTTACCATCGAGAGTTTCACTACATAATGCTAAATGCATTTGGAAGTTGATCTTTTTTCTGGTGCTAACGATAAGAATCAGGTTGCGAACCTACATGTCGCCTTTAGAGAACCAGACGTTTGATCGATTTTTGAAAGTCATATGAGCGAATCTGTAATTTCGTGCCCTAAGATGCAGTTATAACACACAGGGGCAATGAGATTTCATGATTGGGTGGGTCTTTAAATGTGATCCACACGACCATCTACATGAAAAATAACGCCCAGCCATTCACTACTTCGGTAAACGTCTTCAAGAAGTATCCTATTTTGGAGATTTTAATACACACGTGATACATAATCATCTTTTATGGGCAATCAGTTGAAAACACTAAAAATCAGGAAGTATTTGGCGATGTCTTAAGGCCGATCTGAAACTCGGCGTAAGTAAGAACAAAGGAAGAGTGTGAATTAATTTCACGGAAGAAGACTTTTCTTGATATGTACAAAATGGTGTGTTAACGCCTGCATCTATCAGTTCTATTAAGATTAATTTATCAATGCCTAGCCTTGCAACATGTGATCTCACGAAAACTGTTATTCCTATGATGTCCCCATCAGCGCAATCAAACAAAATCCTGTGTGCCTTATTGAACCGCATCTCAATCAATGCAAAAGCGTAAAAAATACAACAAATATGAGGGGATCATTTCGAAAACTTTACTCAGAATATAGGCTGTTGGCAAACCGTCATACATGATTTAACACCAATTCTTAGAAGATAATTAAATATTGCCTTTACTAAAAGACTATCCCCAAATGTTATTCTATTTGTGATGTCACATTTACTCAGTTTTCCTACATGAACAGGCTTTCTATATGTACATCTAAAACAGAAATTTACTCAACTACTACCATTTTTGATTTCATCGATACGTTCCGCCTTTCCAAAAAAATGGAGAATTTTTAGAGGAGGCAATAGTATGTTTAATATGTTTTCCATGTTTTCAACTCCCTTTAATTTGTTCTTTCTTAATATAGATGTTGGGTTCATTAATTTGTGCCGATTAGGCACCTTCCAACCCTCAGGTCACCTACTGTACGACACCACATTTTGGTGACTCAGGGCGGAAACATCGTTAGTCAGTCAAACTTAAGAGTCACTCAGAACGGTCTCGTCCTTGGCCTTACACAGTTGCCACATGTTAAAAGCAAGCTAGTACTTGTCAGCTGTTACAAAGAGTTTTTAAATAGCCTACTATTAAGGAGATAGTTTGAGTGAGGTTTAATGGTAGAGTAATTAACCCATCACCCTTAAATATACTGAACTATACTGGGGCAGAGTACATTAAGACAGGTGTTGACCTTAAAAATTGTGAATGACTCGCTGGATCGGGGCACACCGGTGCGCGAGACTGAGTCAGAATCAAGTGATGACGACAAATAAGTGACAAATGACAATTCCGGTGTCAGTAAAAGCGTCCAGACTATTTGTTGTTAGTAGTCGTGTCAACACCTGTATAGGCTGTAGCGTCTCAGGCCCAAGCCAAAGCGTAAATGTCCATTTCCGCCCTGAAATCAGGACAAATCGCCGCACGTAAATCCGGCCCGATTGAACCTCCCTAGATGAAACAGAAAATGACGCAATGCCACCATCTACAGTGGTGCGAGCGTCCTTTGGTGGACAGCTACCCCACATTTAAACCTCAAATACAATTAGTGACCTAACTCATGAAATGTGTCGAAGTTTACGAATGATTGCCAATCACTCGCAAACCAACACCATTTCATGAGTTCAATGTCTACGTTAATTAAGTACAAGTTTGAAAGAATAAAAAAAACCCAAGAATTATTAAAGGCAGTGTTGCGTTGCTTAGAAATGCTGATTTCTTTAAAACCGCGCAATATCCCGAAATCGTCAGAAGTGGCTTTAATTTAGCAAGCTTCGTTTTTAAATGTATAGAATGTATTAGCATACAAAAACGTAGTAAATATGAAAGTAAAAATAAAATAACGTCTAATAACCGTGTTTTCGTGAAGTTTACATCTAAATATCGTTTAATAATTAGTGTGATTTCACATATGACGGTTTTTCAATTGCCTGCATTCTGGATGTAGATTTCAAAAAAATTTTCCAGGGTTTCGTGTTATCCTTGACTCTTTTGAGTTAAATAAGATGGGGTTCCACAAGAGAAACTGGATTTTGTTTGATTTCACCGATCGGTACATCGTAGGATCAAAAGTTTTCATAAGATGACATGCCATGAGGCCATTCGGTGCCTGATAAATTTAAATAGGGCTGATGGGCGTGATCGTAACCATACCATTTTGTGTTCATAGAGAGAGCTTTTCTTCCGTTAAATTAATTTACACTTTTTCTTCGTTTTGGAATACGTAGAGTTTCAGATCGGCCTCGAAATGTTGCTGAATACTTCGTGATTTTCAGTGTTTTCACCCGATCTTCCATAAAGACAGATTCTGAAGTACCTTTCTGTTAAGAACTTTAAAATGAGATTATTCTTGGAGGCATTTACAGAATTTGGTAGTGTTCGGGCGCTCCTTTTCACGAAGATGGTCGTTTGAGTCACATGTGAAGACTCATTCAAACATCAAACTTCATTTTCGAGAAAAAAGTCTGTCCACAACGAAAGTCAGTAACGAATGTGCCTTCGATCATTAAAAAAGCTCTTAGACTCCACTCTTCGATTATAAATGCACGGCAGAGCACCCATATAAATACTGATATTTTGCTGAAACTATTATTGTTTTGTTTGTTCTATTTCTGAATAAGGTATGCACAGAAACTAAACTACACGACAAGTAGCGTTTCATATGTTCAAAACTGAAAATGACCATTCGGTGGTGGTCATTTATGTGACATTAGGCAGAATTTTCCAAATGGTAAAGCAATTTCAGCCCATTTAAACAAGGCAATCCCTATCTGCGTTATTACTGCACTTTAGGACACCAAATCGCACAAATCTGCTAATTTGACATTTAGGGATTGATTAAACCTCTGATTTTCTTAAAATAACCTTTTATTAGCAGGTTGATTACCACGGTTAACATCGGACGTAAAATAACTTTTCAAGTTCAACTGAATCTGTTTATTAAAACTCTCGCGGGCAAATTGCTATCCTTTCGATGAAAAAGTCGCTCAGATGCGTAACTGGAGTCTAGGACATGTATTAGCATATGGCATTGCATAAATATATTCCAACGTCCATTTTCGCTAAAAACTTGCTGATATTTTACTTGATAAAATTACGTAAACACAACTTCTGCACAAGAAAAGTACACTTCATTGAAGGATGAGAATGAGCGAGCAAAATGCGCAGCGTTAAAGGCGTCCAGAAATTCTCGCATCAGTTTCCCTTATCAGATTTCATGAGATAGGTCGCGTACCGTACATCATGCGCAGCTTTCCTGAAAGTCGAAAAAGCGATCTATTTCATTTTTATCCCTCCCTGCCAGGTCTTTAGATGCTGACTTCTCAGACCTGCGAAATCAGCAGACAGGAGCAATGGGGACACCCCGATGACGTCGTCATTGTCGGAGTCAAAAGCAAATCCAAGGACCTTCCCTCCATCAATGTGGATGACTCTCGGTTTTTTCACCGTCTTTTCTGTTTTCGCCTTCCTTCCCGACCCCCTCCCCTTCACGCGCAGGCACCCAATAACCCACCGAAATGAGAACTTCAAATTTCGAGTCTAAAATTGAAGCCTTCCTCCCACCACCGCATACGCCCAGTGTCAACTTTTCCGTACACTTTCACATTTTCTTTTTCCTTGTGCGAGTGTGGGGGTGTGGAGTTAAATACTGAACGTGAACAACCACTGAATAGCACATCTCAATATTCTGGTGCCTTCTAGTAACAGTGCTACTTGTGGAAGGGTTATGCCGTCAGTATAGATGTTCTGTTTTCTCGAAAGTTTGCGCATAGATGGTAAAGCCTCAGCCATTGACGCAACTCATTGGGTCCTGCTGACCCGGGTATGAGATCTGGCTAGTCGACAACCATAAACAAACCAGAAGTAGGCATTGCAACACCAGTTATTTTTCCGACTCATGGCCTGCTCTTCGCTATGCGATCGCCTACGATTAATCCATTTGCGGCCCTAACGCCCGGGGTACCTCTCACCTTCAGCAATTAAAAAATCGATAAGTTTGTTTTAAAACGCGGGTTGGGCGAGAGCGGAAGGGCGCAAAAAGTTGCATCTGGTAAATCAACCTTTGACCACGGTAACTGCGAGGCCTGAACGGGGTTCGCCTGAGCGCACAAGATCAGTTTTCGTTACCTGATTGCGGCCGCTTCCGCTGTTGCCTACAGACGCTGGACCAGTAGTTTAGGATAGCTCAAGGGGGCCTTATAAATCATATGAGAAGCTTCGCTGGGGTCCGCACGATGCCCTGAATCAACTGCATGTGCGAGAATGACACTAGGCTCCCAGTTTCGCCTTTTCCCGGCCATGCGGGGATAGACGCCGACTCGTACGCCCAATATAACCTGCTCCACAGAAGCAAGTGAATGAATAGATGTACACTGAGGTGGAAACCTATCCTTGCCTTCTCCGCATACTATATGATCAGAAAAGAATAATATTCGAACGCTTGAAGCTGGGAAGGTTTTCGTGACAGCTTGATCACGATGTTTTCTTAGGAGTTCACTCGCAGCGTCTCCTTGATAGGGGACTTTGAGGAACAGCGCTTTCTCTCCAGTAGTCAGTGCGGTGGGTTTTACCTGTCGTTCGCAATGTTCTTTACAATAAACCACCCAGGATTTCCGTTATCGCGAAGCAAGTCCTGGATTTTTTCAAGCTCCTCCTCGATGTTATCTATTAAGAAAATTTCTCTAGCTCTTTATGCGAACACCTATCTAGATTTTGTTTTTGCGGGAGGGGTACGAAATTGACGAAGTTCTTGTATTATCCAGACCAGGTCTTCTCCCAATTGACGTTCCTTCGGATGCTACTATCAGGTCTCCTTTTTAAAAGAACATCTAAGAAAGGGAGTAAACCGGCGGTTTCCATCTCCATTGTGAATTTGATTAAGGGTTGGGCCTGATTTACAGCACTTAAGAGGGTGGCTACGTCGGTTTCTTCGGTGACAACCGCAAAGGTATTATCAACATAGCGCCCGTAATTTTTAAGTTTATCAATCGAGTCGCTTAGTTGAAAATTCTCCAGTTTGCCCAAGAAGATATCGGCTAGGAGAGGTACGAGAGGCGAGCCCATTGCGACGCTGCCTACTTGTCTATAGAGTTGGTCGTCAAAAAGGGACTGCGCATTTAATGAGAAGGATTTATCGAAAGCAACGTATGCTCGCCAAATCGTCTTCTGAATACTGCTATGGAAATTTTCGCAATTCTATACCAGTCCAAAAATATTTTTATTTGTATTCTTCTAGAAAGGACTGTGCAGTTAACCCAGTCGACATTTTTGGCACGCATTAACTCTCCTGAGATATTTGCAGAGCCTCTCTTGGTGTAGTTCTAAGAAAGTAAAATAGGACTTTATTTGGGTCGCAAAACTGATGGGTGCGAGGCATACTTTAAACCCGACTCATGGCCAAATGGATTTTGGTGCTAATATGCATATGCAAGGCTCGTCAGATATCATTAACAAGATTTTAGCCTTCTTCAGGCGTTCTTAAGGGATATCCTCTCGTTCTTGGACGAGAAAATATTTTTTCTTGAAGTATACTTATGACTTCCTGCTGAGACAACACACGGAGTTATCGCAACGCGTTGTTTAAACCAGCTGGCCGAACGGACCGATTGTTTCAAGCGTATTCGGGTGCCTTACGGTTGCTATAACAACGTGAAGAGAGATATGGATGGGCCTCTTCGGGAAACGTATGTATGTGTCGTCCAGTTTTGATACTCAAAGGAAATGCAAAAATTTTCCAAGTACCCGAAAGATCTCTATGTAGGAAGTTTCAATTGTTTCATATTCTAGACCTAAGGACGAATAAGGAGCCTACAAATGGACTTTCAGAACCTATACTACGTCCAATACATCTGCTGATATTAAGCATCGTAACAAATTTAAACATTTTCTCTGTTGGTTGAGACAGTTTCTTGTGGGAAATCGACCCATACGGACTGGAGGATGGTAAATCGAAACCCGCTGGGAAATGACTAAGTAGCCTGTTACTTTTAGAAGCAGAAAAGCGTTCTCCTGAAAGAAAAAACAACAAAAGAAGCCGATTGGGTTTTCAGTAACTGCAGACAGATAGCCTTCACCATCGCGATCATTAGCATCTGTGCACTGTCGAACGCGATATCCGGATAAATTCAGATAATGGGGACGTTTTGTTCCGACTTGCCAGCGGAACCGATCAGGCATCCTTGCGACTCTCCCCCTCCTCCTTCTCTCATTGCCTCACTTTTAACGCAGAATGCATGTAAGCCCCTTCAGTATGTTATAAACGATATTCATGTTTCTTTTCGGTCGACTACCCGACAATGCAAGGAATATGGAACACCTTCGAATTAAGAACTGTTCAGGCCTCCGACTTTCATATTCTGATTTTACTGTATTTGAGGGACCTTAAGTGTGTTGTTTGTCTAAAGTCCCTACTCTGATCTAAGCAAAGACTTCAAAGTCGGCGGAGTAGGATCAGCCAATGCATGAGTTCATGATAAAACAGCTAAAACCCAGTGTGGAAAGTAACGCGAGTTATTTCTGCTGGAACGTTTTGGACTTATCAGAGTGAAAATCTGAAGCCTCAAAATGAGTTTTCGCAGAAAAACACCATAGTAAGTACCCTCCACGACTAGAGAAGGGCCCATCCGATGTAATGTCAGGAACCTTACCCAGCGCGACTTTTCGTATAGAAGAGAGTTAGGTCCCCACAGAGCGACTTGGGTTAGGTCTATACTGCTTCTTTATAGCAGTTGGCTTCTCAATGAACTTAACGAAGAACCACAGTGAATGCGCTGTCTCACGGAATATTCACCGAAGTCCTGCGATTTTTTCTCGGGTAGAAAATATTTTCTTAGTATGTTCGCACTGTCAATTGCCATGCAATATAATCCCAGGATATTTCAGTCATGGCAAGATGCTGGCTTTTGAACGAGTTTTTTCCGGCCGTCTTCGAAAACTAGGGTCTGCAAAAAATGCTGCTTAGGAGGTATGCAGTTTTCTCGTCGATTTTGGGTATCCTTATAAATTCAAATATATTTTTTGAGAAATAAGTCCCAACAATATTCGTTCATTATCTCAGTTTGTAGCAAAGTTTGCCTTCTTCAAACTTAATACTTGAGGAAAGAGCCTTTGTCGATTTTTAAAAAGTTGCTAAGTAGGAGATTTTTTAGGACCGCGAACTATCCATTCAAAAAACCCCGCATCTTTGCATTTATTAATTTTGCTTGTAAAGTTCGCTATATGGTTTAAATTCACCGCAAAATTTCATGAATCCCATACAGTATCTTCTTAACGGCGTATAAAAATGCATGGATTTCCTCATACAGAGACACCGAATGTACGTTTAACGGCAAGTAGTGTTCAAAGTTATTCGAAAATTGAAAAAGTTTTTCAAAACAGAATGATACTCCAAATTAGGGTATAAAAATGGCGGACGCCGTAATTTACTGTCAACTGATTAAAGAGATCAATATTTTATATCCATTACCTTATAATATATGTGAATTTATAAGGGCGTTGAAAATCAATAGGGAAAGTTCGCACTACGTAAATGATCATTGTTTGCAGAACGGAGTTTTTGCAGGCGACCGGGAAGACGCTCGTTCAAGCGCCGACGGCGTGGTATGGGATTCTGTTGCACGATCATTAACATTACAAGCCTAATTTAGAAGCCTTTTCGAATAGGCAATACATTTCAGTCAACGTCTGCAAGACAGCCACCAACCAGCACAAAAAACTGGTTTAGAGATCCACTTCGGTGCCCTGTTTGACGCGATCCTGCCTCCGGGTAACTCTGGCGTATGCGTCAACCACACGTATCCGCAACACTGCTGTCCTAGTCGAATCACGGTCGACGGCCATCAACTCAAAACAGTAGATAATTCTGCTTATCTCGGAAGCACACATTCCAACAGCATGAGAATCCACGATGAGGTTGTCCACCGGATCTCCAAAGCCAGCCAAGTCTTCGGCCGGCTGCAGAACCCCATGTGGAATCGTCACGGCCTCCAACTGAATGTCAAACTGAAGATGTACAAGACCGTCTTCCCGACGACACTTCTCCACGGAGCAGAGATTTGAACCGTCTACCCCGGCCATGCCAAGAAACTCAACTCAGCTGTCTTCGCAGAACACCAAAATTGAGATAACAAGACAGGATTCCCAACACAGACCCGCATCCTCAGCATTCACACCATGTTGAGGCAACTGCAGCTACGTTTGAGCGGCCAGCTCGTGAGGATGGAAGATACACGAATACCAAAATAACTTTTCAGTTGTGATGTCGCCGCCGGATTTCATTTCAGTCCTGAGATCTGGGAGGACCTCGTCCAGAACAGACCGACCTGGAGAGGAGAAGTGGATACCGGTGCTGCCATCTACAAAACAAATCGGATCGCCGCCGCCGCCAAAGCCAAACGAGAGGCCCTCAAATCACAAGTGCCTCGCCTCCACAGTACCAACCATCCGCCGCTTCGTACATGCCCGCGCTGTCAACGCACATTCTGCGCACGAGTCGGTCTCGTTGGACACCCTCGGATTCAATGCGCCATCAATTCGACAACGTATACCTCTTCTCCCACTCTCGCCCCTGCCGCAAACCCCGCACCGATCGGCACCCCCGTCACCGCCGACGACACTTGCTGTCCCGCCGTCACCGTCCACCGACATCATCCGCCCTGCCCCTACCCCTTCATCGACATCGGTGGCCTAGTATCGCCACCACGGCATCCTCACGCACTCCCCTAAAGTTGGGACGACGTCTGATGTCCCAACACTTCCTGCCATCACCGCTAACACTCCCAAGTGCAGTGATGTGAACTTCGTTCATGCCTGTTCTCATGGCAATCGAACATCCACCACACCCATCGGCCTGATAGGCCACCTGAGGACCCATCTCACAGAGCCTGGCGAACCAGTGCCTGGAGCACCAATCTACACTCGTCACACCCGCATTAACTGTCTTTACTGCCTTGTCTATTCGCTCACCGCAGGGGTTAGTAAGGTCTAATGCATATTCACGAAAACGTGCAGCAGACAACGCCGGCTGCATCACTCACCCTCCACCAGCACCCGAACATCTCGACACCACCCATCACAAGCATCCGACTGCCACGTCCCACGCAAGCGGGAAATGGGCGTGTCGGCCCCATGCGGCTCATCTGCTGCATGCGTGACTCGAGTCTGAGACTCTCATGGTTCGCCAAGCACCGTGGCTTGGTAGCCTGCCGACTGACGCCTCAACTCAGTCCCCGCAGTTTGCCCAGCTATGTGTGTGTTTGTGTGCAGTGGCGGACTGGTCGGCTGAGATCGAGGCTGCTTAAAGTGACCTATGGCACTCCCACTCCTGTAAGTAGTGTGTGTGTGCCTTATGGATAGTGCATCTTATTCGCTGACTGACTGGTTACCCAACCTTTGAAGGATGATGGCCCAGGTCAGATGCAGAGCTGTGTGCCATCCTTTTGGGCCCCAAGGTTTGTGGGCTTCTGCTATGTCCTGATCAACAAACCATTGCCCTCACAGCCTGGTGTGCGGTGGCACTTCTCGGGCGCCTGGTCTCCTGCCAGTAGATGGGCTTGCGCTCCCGTTGGGTATACAGGTCGTATGCATGCTTGCCCAGTCATCCTCGTCCTTCTGATCCGTTTATTTTGGTTTTGTTGGTTAAGATCCTGGTCAAGTGTTTGTTGTGGAACAGGGGAGTGTGGCGGTACGTCTAAGTGCAGGTTTTCGTCATGCCAGCCACTCGTGTCCCCTCCCGCCTCCGCTCTTCTTGCTTACGTGTTGACACCGAGTCCAGGTGAGAGGGTGCGATAGACTCTGCGCAAGCCTACCCTCACTATAAACTAATCAGCATGCAAGTCACCGTGCCTGCTTCACCTTGCTTTAGAGCACACGGCGGACATTGTCGACAGCGACGGTTGAATTCATATTGCTCGCTATTGTGGCAGTTCGCGTCTCCTTACCCTCCGTCTTTGTGGAGCTGCCTTTCTGTCCGCCTCACACTCCTTGTCGATACGCTGCTGGGACACGCGAGGTTTCTCACTAGCCTCGCGAGTGCTCCAGGCCAATCAACGCTGTCCCCCCTCTGATTGGCTGGCGGACGCGGAGACATCGGAGGGCGCACACAAGCGCTGGGTCTCAGCACCTCGACGGCGGACACAGACAACAACTCGTTTGGAGCGCGCTCGCGGCGGTTGACTACAGAGCATTCGTGTACGCACTTCCAAAACGGTACAGGTTGTCCAACTCACTCCGCCTTCCCTAACTTATGATTGGGAATCTTTGTCTTGTCGACCGCACAACTTTGGACACTATCGTCCAAATCACGCGTAAGTCCCCATTGAATTCACAGAGCTAGATTACACAGACAACTGTAACGGACCGCAGCAAAAACTGTCGTAGTTGCGTTGAGAAGGAAGGTAAGACCGTGTGCTCACTGCAAAGCAGAACCTCCACAACACTTAAATAGTTTTCAATTCCCCTGTTTAAGACGTTATAAACTGAACTATTTGCAGCATTCGCCCCACTTCCTCTCAGGTGAAATTTCTTCTTAGCGAAGGATGAACACAAGTGAGGGAAAAGTCAGAAGCACCTAGGAATTTGGTTCTGTCCATGCCTACTTCGCCTCTGGATAACAGAGATTTAACGACAAGCAAAACCCTGAGGTTTACTCTCCTAAACAAGAGAAAACACCCGCATCATAAAAGCGCCTTCACTGAAACCAAGTAAATGAACCCTAAAAAGAGGAGAAACGGTCTGCACCCGGGCAGTTGATGAGCAAAAAAACTTTGTGCGAATTCGCGAGACCCGCGGTTGCCACAGCAACGAAATCGGTTAAACAACAGAATAAATTGACGCGAGTTAGAGCAAATTTTGTGTATTTAGCGCACAGAAATGGAATAATTTGTACGCCTTTCAGAGGGGCTATCTTCGTATGTAAACAAAAAATATAAAATTAAACCGAAAATATGGAAAGTTTCCAGTCTGTGCACACGCACATCCCGCCGCAAGCCCAGATCCTGAGTAAGAGCGTAAAATTAGTAACAACGCTGGAAGCGATTTTAACCTTCCGCCCAGAGCATTGAGAGAGGGGGGGGATGGAGGGGGGACGTGGGGATAGGGAACTAACTGCCATCAAGGGAGTTGATTCGCAGCTTCCAGTTGCTCAACTGAAGCCCGAAACGCATCAGATGAATCAGCTTCTCTGCTGAGGTAACCTGGGAAACCACATCCTCGTAACCCAGACTGATGGTGGAAGTGAAGGCGGCCCGAATGAGGGCAGCAAAGCGACGTGTCGGGCTGGCGTAGAAGGTGAAGGTGAGGCAGAGTTGACCCTGTTGAAAGTCCACGCTGGCGCGCCTTCCGCGAGTCGGCTTCACATCGCGTTGTCTCAGCAGAAACTCGAAGTAACAAACAAAACACGGGTGACCGAGGCATCAACAACAACAACATGTGATGCGACCCTGTTCCCGGCTTAAATAGGAGCAGCCGCATAGTTAACATGAATGTGCGGAGACCAGAACTGTGGGGGGGTGTTTGTGTTTCATCGTAATACAAACTATTTTAGGGTGACCGACGGGGCCTTGGAAAAGATTGTTTATTCAAACCTCCGCAGGCAAATACTTAGTCATACGTATGATATTTCAACCGCCGCATCCGACGATGACCGCCGTGTGTTCCACAGCAAGGTGAAGCAGCCACAGTGACTTGCGCAGGTTCTACCGCAATCTCTCCTTCTTCGCGCCTGAGCCCGGTATCAAGACAGAGTCAAGGGGACCGGGGGCGGGGAGGGCGCGGCCGAACCCGCACCTTGGCAGTCCGCTCCACATTCCCTGGCTCACAGTAAACACTTGACCAGGATTTTGGCCAACAGCAACAACAGAAGGAACGTGGACAACTGGGCTTCCATGCACACGACCTGTATACCTAACGGGAGCGCATGAGTATTTATCGCCAGGGAACCAGGTACCGGACAACTGCCAGCGCACGCCCGGCTGCGAGGGTCATGATTGGCTGATCATGGCATAGCAGACGCTCATAAACGGTGGATTCCAAGTCATATATATATATATCAGGTGAATAATTTCAGAAATTAATCAGTGCAGAACTTGGAGTTAAATCTCCGGGACATGACTTTTTAGGGTCAGAGCCGAAATTTCAATGAACATTTGAGTCGAAGACAATCAACTACTGTGGAATAACCACGTAATGCCCATTCTACAAACAAGTAGTACTACGAGTAGTATGAATTTCATATGGTAAAGGTATTATACCGTACTCCCGACCTAGATACTTGCTAAAAGCATTACGTGGTTATTCCACAGTAGTTGATTGTCTTCGACTCAAATGTTCATTGAAATTTCGGCTCTGACCCTAAAAAGTCATGTCCCGGAGATTTAACTCCAAGTTCTGCACTGATTAATTTCTGAAATTATTCACCTGATTATTCTCTGGAGTTCATATACCGGAAACCGCTAGAGAACGCTGGGGGTCCCACTGAAGAGCCGAACCCCTCGCAGCTGTGTCACGCAGCGGCAGAATATCGGCGAAACACGTGTCTGGGCTTTTAGCAAGTATCTAGGTCGGGAGTACGGTATAATACCTTTAATATATATATATATATATATATATATATATCGTTGGACAAACAATCTTTATACCTCTATAGTTAATATTCTCGGTCCAAAATGACAGAATAATGGTTAGAGCTTGGACTTACTAACGCTCAATAGCTAAGAACACACGGGTCCGAACACCAGGTGCCTTTAAACCTCGGGTTGGGTAGGTCCGAAGATGGTTAATAATCCAAAAATGGTCATCCCACTCTCCCTTGTCTTTGTTGGTACCGCCTTCTGTACCATTGTTGGCGGTTATGCGACTGCCTGCGAGTATTCTTCATTGAGCTTCAAGGCACAGCTGAACGATCGTGTACTATAACCCAATCGATGAACTCACTTCCAACACAAGTTAATATGCGATCACTGAAATAAGTTTTATTAGCCTGACGTTTCGGATTCTCACGGGACGAGGATTGGTCTTGAAGTCCCACTTGAGTGATACCATATGTTTAGCTTTCAGTTTTGGTCGATGTGAACATCACGTATTCGCACCTTCACTCGCTTACCTGCGCGTAATTCGAGCTCTGCGTGCGTTCCTTTTCCTTTCTTAATCCAGCGAGTGGCTGAGTTAGATATATTAACTAGAATTGTTTTAGTAAGTTAACTATATGGTATCAATCAAGTGGGGCTGCAGAACCAAACCTCGCCAATACCTGAGACCTGGACGGCCTTTTGTGGGAGAGGCGTCCTTAGAGGCACTGCCTTTTTGCGGTCCGAACTTTGAGATTTTGGTTACAGTGCAAGCTCAGAGAGAAAAAAGCAACCCAAGGTCGCTTGCGATATTCACGAGTCTTAGTTGTTTTGCGGTTCATTCCCGTTAGTGTTCCCTGTGATGGATACATCGGATACAGTCGCAGATAAATGTAGTGGAGGCAGCTGTCGTGGGTTGGTGTAAGCATCCGAAACGTCAGGCCAACAGAACTTCCTGTTCCAATGATCGCATCTTCTTCTGAACTGTTTCCTGGCGCTCGCCTATTCGCCTCTATCGACAAGTTAATATTCCCGATCGTGACCGACGGGAAAGAAGACTGAATGGCCAAAAGAACCTGGGTTCGAATCTCATGCGCTCTCAAACTCGGAGTTGGGTGTGGCTGGTTGATGACAGCTAATAATCCAGAAATGACCATCATTGTATCCCTTGTCTTCGTTGGTAATCCCCTTCTTTCTAATCAACAGGTCTCGGGATCGAGACCCAGGTGTTGCACAACTCGGGGTAGGGTATGATTGGTTGACGACGGCCAATAGAAGCCGGAAATGGCTATTCCAGTCTATCTTGTCTTGGACTAAACTTTAACTCAATCGCCCGACGTCCCCTCGCCTGTCCAAAATGGCGATTACCATTTTGACCGACTGGGGGCGTCATCATCGACGAATTAAGCCAAACGATGGGTCTAAGTAGTAGGGAAGATCAAAGGACCCATAATCCATTAGCTGCCACTGCATTTGCGTATATCGATTTCCTCGTGACGCCAGGAGAGCTCATCATAAATTACCTTAGATGTTCTCGTCACGCATTCAATAGACCCCCTGATAGTGTCTAATTTAGCGTAAACACCGCACCACCACCGCAGGCGATAGCACGTAGCCTCGCTGACTGCTGACTAGATGCCAATGATTTGCTGCAATTACGTTTTTTCAATGCAAACTACGAAAATACAGAAATCCCACAAACAGAAGATTTACGCACTGACTGTGGGGGTTTAGCACCTTTTACAGGCATCAGTTCTACTTTAAAAGAATAATGAACTACGTTTAGGTTTCAGCGAATTTGCGCGGGATAGCTCAATCAATGGGACAGCGTGAATTTGCCTAAGCCTGTCACGCAATTTACTGTAGACTGCCTCAGCCCAGCGAGGCATGTCTCTGAAGCAAACCTCACTGATGGCTGGAGGCATTCGAAAGAAAAACGGCACTTAACTTCACCAATAAATACTTCAGCATTTCCTGTTAGACAGAAGACAACTCACCTCAATGTTACGCACTTCCCGCCCATTGCAGCACACTGTGAAGTCGCTAGTATCTACAAGTGAGAATTGCAGAAATGAAGCGTAGGGTAGTGTGAGGGTGGCATTTCACTCATCTGAGTACAAAAAGAGACATTTTTTGGGTCGTCGAAGGAGGTTACACAGTAAGAAGCAGTCAGTAGTGCCATAGAGATGGCAAGACAGTGGAGGAAGACGACTGGAGTGGTCGTTTCTTGCCTATCCACGATCATCAGTCGACCAAGTCCAAATACCAAGCTTATGAGTTGAAGCCACGTTACTCGGTCATCCAGTTGACTGATGACTAGAACTGGACTGGCAGCGGCCATTCAAGGCTTCCTGCCCTTTGCGTGCAGTATCATGCACCAACTACCATCAAATGCATTTTTGCTCAAAGACCTAGTCACAGAACACAGCACACCAGATTTCAGAATGAGCCGCAGACTGGGTCCGCAAATTCCTTCCCCGCCCTCGGGCGTCCTGTTTTTCATTTGCAAACATCCCACAGTGCCTACAAAGAGACCGGAAGTCTTTACAATGGGAAACAGGGTTTTTTGGTGGTGATTGGTCTTTTCCTTTTGTGTTGCGTGCTGCCCATATCTAGCGAGTACTATTTATTTTAGGGTGATGAGTAGTCACCAATGGCCTAGTTAGAATGCGTCTACTAGCGAAGCACTTTGATGTCAAAACTACACATAGGGAGCATACGCGTTTCGGAGAACAGAGTGTCATCAGTCAACCACAAGGCAAAATTTTAAGGTAAAAATTCGTCTTCCACGTACCAAGCACCAGTTCAATTGGAACATTGTCTCGAATTAGACGCCAGGTTACATTTTGAGACTGTTGTCCCGCACATGGGTATTCAGACTGTCCAGAAAGCATTCTAAAACAGGAAACACGGTGCGCAGTTATTGATTTTAGTTTTCTGCCCCGGCATGGAAAATGAACGGGCATTTAGGCGCAAATATAGTCGTAAATGAGAGTCTGTGGTCTTATGTGCACCCATTGTTTCGACTAGAACCTGACAGACCATCAGTCATCAAGCCAAGTCCTAGTGAACAGCGGAATATGGAAGAGATACCCGAGGGAGAGATTACCTTTGTCAAATCCGGGGAATGTGCTGACAATATAAATTTATGCTTTACATCAACTGATATACTGGGCTTGTGGGCGTGAGCTCAAGGGCCCTGTGGCCAAATGGTCTGTCGCATTACATGAGGCAAGGACGGCTTGATCCGCCTGGATGTGAATTTCCATTCATGTTGCAAGGATAGCGCGTGTGGGGCTTCTTCAGGGAGGATGAATAAGCTTGACGCGACAAGGCGAAGACGGCGGGCGGTGTGAGGATCACGGTCGTCTACAGCTTGCCGGCGGTCACAAAGCAAAGTGAATGTGTCGACCTTGGAGAAAGTGATGAAGCGGTCGCTTTGGTATAGGGCACACGAGGGCTAGATGACGTGCGTCAACGGTGATCGAATTGGCGGCTCGATCCGGGGGCAAAAAGCGCATTCGAGGCAACAATTGAGCGGTGCACTAGTGCCTCCTCGTCAACTTATGCCGTTGGATGGGCACGCTCGTACAAGGTGCAGGAGGGTGTCCAACGTGCTCAGGGTCGACTACACCATTCTGGCAGACACAGAGCCTCAAAGTGGACCGCGTAACAGAGATATCGTCGAGGAAAGGTTGCTCATAATGACTAAGTCTCAAACATATTTGGTAAATATCGGCCCCATTAACGTCGGGGTCACCAAACTCCTCTGTGTTGCAGTCGGTCAGACTGTGGTTTCAACGCAGCTAATGCCGTTCGCGGAGAAGGTTACCAACCCTGATGTGGGGGGATGTTGAACAAGGACGGTAGGTGACAATAGTGGCGATCGCCCAAAAAGTATGACGTTTATCGGGAGCTCCCCATATCCAGCCGATTACCCATCTCGGAGTGTCCTGGGGCGTAAATTAACAGATAGGACATTTAGTAGCTCATCAGTCGTTCTTACAAAGTCGTTTCCTTCTTTCGCTTACGTTAACAAAACCTTGTTTCGCGAAATAGTGTTCAAACAGACTCCTGATTGAGCCACGAGCTTTGATCTTATGTCGTTCTTACCTACATTGCTGAGTCATTGCCGCCACCCGGCGAGTGAACACCACTTCACTTTGAAGGTTGCGGCTATAAAGAGATACCAAAATGAAACGTCGCAGAACTCACCGATGCACTGAAACTCTCCTAGTCACGTTACCCAGCCAATGAAAATCCACGAAATACAGCGAGTGGCCGACATCATTAGATGTTAGCCGAAATTCCGAAATGCGTTTTCGACTTGGAAAGATTACATAGGTGAGGTGGTAAGATTAATCATCACGCGGCATAATCCCATGATGTTTCGAACTCGCCAGAATGTTGGCTTTTCAATGTATTTCTTTGCGACCTTCTGTAAAAGACTCATCCGGCATAAACTGACTACATAACTGGTACACATTTTCGCATAGATTTTCAATGGCCCTGTAGATTGAAATGCATTTTATAGAGAATACGCACAAAAATATTCTTTTTATTCACTTGATAGTAAATTACGTCATCTTCACATTCTATACTTCAAAACTTTTCCCATTCCTGAGTAATTTTGGGCCAAAGAGGCTGCTGCATTAGTATTTAACAGCTTCAGTCTATGGGTGCATACTTCAGCGTAAGAAAAGTCGTATATTTCTCTTTACCTTTAAAATGATTCAATGTAGGATTCACAAAATTCCGCAATGGATGCGGACTATGTTGTATACTTCATGAGGAGCACCAATAAACGGAAAAGTGCGATTCAGTATGAATGAACATCTTATGATCTTAAAAACCTTACAAATAAAAACCTGTTTTAAAAGCTAAAGGTAATCTCTCTTCGAGAAGAAAACGCGAGTATGACGTAATTTGCTATCAAGTGAGTAAAAGAAAAATATTGCGCAGATTTTTATATAAAGTGCGTCGTGGCTTTTGACATATCTCTTGCCTTACATTGGCATTTCGAAATTCTGTATCACCATTCCTGGCACGCTATCCCACGCGTGAAGAGACAGAGATATAGAAGCCTTGAAATGTCCCCATAATTAGTCGTTCCTTTATATGCAAGACTTTTTGTCTTTCGAGTAATTTGTTGACTTGCTTTCTTTACACAGCGGATAGAGCCCTTTTTGCTGGCAATTTTGAATCCATACTTTCAAAAGAAATTAAATCCCTACTTCTCTCTCATTTCAATTTAGAGGGCCATCGAAAACCGATGTGAAGTGTGTACTACTTAAGTAGCCGGTTTTTTCTAGTGGGGTTTTTACAGGAGGCCGCAAAGAAGTACATCGAAAAGCCAGCATTCTGGCGAGTTCGAAATATCATGGGATTACGCCTCGTGGTGACTAATATTACAACTTCAGCTATGTAATCCTTCCAAGTCGAAAACGCATTTCAGAATTCCGGCTAACATTTCATGAGATCGGACACTTACTCTACGTGTCGGAATTCAATTTTGTGCGCTTTTTCAGACCATGATAAACCAATTTTCTATGCGTACAAAACATGCACTCAGTCAAAAATCAATAATTACTTGAAAACAGTATTTTAACGAGTCATAACTACACGAGATGGCGCCATGCGAAGTCTGGGTGAACCAGGGCATCAGCCTGTAGATGGCACACACGGCTGGCGCGACTTGATTGCAAGACGGAACATGCTCGTCCTAACTGCGCCTTGACATGATTGGCACATCCGACTGTATCTGGTCTCGAACCAAAAAGGCTTCTTCGGTCCGTTACCCTGACTTGGGACGTCAAAAAACTTCACGCGTGGCATAGCCTAGACACATAGGATCCTTAAAATTTCAGTCCTAATAAAATCCCAAAAACTGCTAGAATCTCAAGACTGAATGCTTCAAGGATCTCTAAAACCGGCCGCAGAAAAGTACAGCTTCCGCAGGAACAATACGCCGATCGTGCAAGCAAAAACAGGAAGACCTTATCAAAAGTGTTAAATTTGTGTGAATGGGAGGAAAGTCGCGTGAAAAGCAGCTATACGTGACCAGCAGACGAGTTTGAGGTTCGTGGGCAATGACAATTCCTGTTACATGGTTGAACAACCGATGGCAGGCGCAGTTTCATGGATGACATTCTGCATACATAAAAGTATCGCTGTGTCTGCCTTAACTCCCTTGTGACTTTTCAGATCAATCGTATTCATTTTCGAACGGCATTGGAAATAGTCCAGTGCTTGACCAGTTAGAGCGTGATGTGTGACGAATGAATAAGTCCGTCGGCTTACTCATATCCTGATTTTTATGCGTATATTTTTCCCCTTAAAGTAGTGTTGATAAATAGAAATTAACCGTCAGCAAAGAGTGTTTCGAACCCAAAAACAATACGGGAAAAATCATATTTCGTGGCCGTACCTGTTAGGGGTTAGGGTTAGGAGTTAAGCTGGGGCTTGTTTACTGCAGGTACGGCTACGAAATAAGATCCAGCCATAATACAGAATTAAGAGGAAAAGTAATCCGATTGGTAAAAGTTCCATTGCAGGGGAGTTTCGGGTATAGCTTGTCCAAGCCATGCATGACTTTTGGGAATGCATAACAATGAAATGACAGTGCTCCATGGCACCCCCATAATGATCCCACTCCGGTGCCCGCGGAAACACTGCACCTGCACACACCAGCATCAGTCGTTCGTTGGACATGGTGAGACTCCGCATAATGATCACATCGCGTCAGGCCAATAGCTGAAACCGAGATACTCTGTCTGTTGTTCGGCCAATCACAATTGTCGAAACCGGCCAATCACCTTCAAGGCTGACACAGACATACTCTCGCCCAGGACACCCGAGCGCCTGTTGCGGCTGCGCCGGGTGTGCGCGTCTCTCGTCCGGTCGCCAGGTTGCTATGGCAGATTCGATCGGATCTTATTTCGTTGTCGTACCTGCAGTAGACAAGACCCAGCCGCCTGTCATACTGGAACAGTGATAATAGGGTGTTTAACCCTAACCCCAACTCCTGACGTCTAACCCTAACCCTTGATCCCTCACCCTAACTCCTTACCCCTAACCCCTACCAGGTACGGCTACGTATCCTCTTCCTCTTCATGATCTGGGCTGAAGGCGGTAGTGGTTAGCCCAGGGCTTTACCTGCTCCGTCACCCCAGACCGAAACATGCGACGTCCAAGGAGAAATAACAAACAAGGACGGAGGAAACGTCCATTGAATCATGCGAGGTCTATTCAAAGCAGACACGTATGAGGACAACAAGCAGCGCTGTTGCAGGGTTGCACAAAATTCAAAATTCAGAAAATTGTCCAGAAACTTAAGTGGGCGGACTCAGTGAGTGTACATAGACACTCAAACCGACAACGTAATATAAGGATGAGCCGAACCCCTCGCAGCTGCGTCATGCAGCGGCAGAATATCCGCGAAACACGCGTGTATGGGCTTTTGGTGAATACCTGTGCTGTTAGTATGGTATGCCTTCACCCTAAAGTATACTACTAGTTGCCTGTCGGCAGTTAGTGAATATTACGCTGTGGCTGACGGACTTCGGCCCAAATATTCATGCATAAACACTTCGGTCGGAGCCTAAATACTTAGAATGTACTGAATTACTCCAAGTTTACAGTTAATTTCTGGGGAAATTAAAAAGCAGCGAAGCCAGTGAAGCTAGAAAATTGGACATGGGAGATAAGGTCTTCGAACCCGGTAGACTTTTAGCGCTTCTCCATTTTCGTGGCAATGTTTTTCTCTGATTGGTAGGACTAAGATTATCTGACATGCTATTATCAACAAATCCAGCTTTTTAATGTTTTGATAATTCGGTTGTTCTTCAAACATATCATCCGGACATACCTGTTATCCATGTCTTACAAAATTCAGCATTTTTAATGATGTAGGTTGCTTTGTTTTAATGAATTAAAACGTTCGTTACAGAGTGACACGACTACAAATAACAGCGCCCTGCTCACGCCAGCACTCTGTGGTTCGTTTCTTTCTTCCTTATACGACTGGCGCCAGTGGCTTTGAGGAATACCGGTCTCTACTTAAGGTGACAGGACTGCGTATCAACTACAAATACACGCATGCAGTGAGACTGCTGGTTTCTGTTATTTCCATAAGATTTCATTACTGTCCGGTTTGGGTGTTGCCCGAGGACGTTCTACTTATTACCAAAACAATATGACGCCAGATTCTGATTTATGCATTTCCAGACCAACTAGCACCTTTCGTGAGCAGAAAGTAGACTGCAAATTCAGTCGCGCGAACTCTCAAAATGTTTGTCTTGCCTCGGAGGCATTTCCAACTTCAGGGAAGCATCAGTGAGACGATCGGACAATAGATAAGTGCAGGAGGGATTACCGACTAAAGCATAGGTGACCTGGACGGCCATTTCTGACCAACGTCAACCGGCCTCATCTAACCCCAGGTCCTTAAGACCTTGAATTTGAATCCGGGATGTTTCCTGCTGGGTTTTTTACGTCCCAGGCTATACCACTGAGCCACCGGTCCCTATTTTGTCGTCGGTTAAAACTGGAGACCTATACTATCAGAGGAAGGACGTCTACCAATAGAGTTTCAGGACATGCTCGTCCCAGGTTATCCAAGCCTCGGATTGGGTATGGCTGGCTAAAGACGACTAATAAGACAGAAACCGTATCTTACTACCGACAAAGACAAGGAAGACTGGAATGAACATTTCTGGCTTATTAGCCGTCGTCAGCCAGTCATACCCAACCCCGAATTGGGGAACACCCAAGGCTCGAACTTGCAGCCTGTTAGTTAGAAGTCCATCCCTCTAACCACTGGGCCACGAGCCCGTTGACCTGTCGGTTTCGATCGGGAATATACAATGGTAGAGGGGCGCTCACCGATCGTTCTTACGGAAGTCACTCGTTCCGTTGTGCCTTATGGGCTCTCTTTCGAGCCCAACCAGCAACCCCACAGCGGCGCCATGATATAGGCAGAATGCTATTACCGACAAAGACAATGGAGACTGGAATGGCCATTTCTGGCTTATTAGCCGTCGTCAGCCAGTCATACCCAAACCCCGAAGTGGGGCACACCCGAGGCTCGAATTCGCGACCTGTTAGTTAGAAGTCCACGCCTCTAACCACTGGGCCACGAGCCCGTTGACCTGACAGAAACCCTTGTCTTTACCAGCATTCCTTCCTACATCATTAGAGGTCGTAATGGGAATGTCTGAGAGGCGCAACGGGACAAGCATGCCCCGCAAAACGATCGATGAAAGCCCTTCTCGCAAAGAAATCTTGTTTCGAAAAGACGAGTAAATTCTAACTCTGGAGCCAGCAGATCGCGCCTTCATAATAAAATACTTCGCTGCATAATAATAAGTATTGCAAGCCTATATGAGTCACCTTTCTTGTCTGAAAATCAACTCTAGCGCATGAGATTTGGTACATGCTGCGACCCTCCACTTTTTTGAAAGACTTCCGGCATGCTTTAAGAGTTCACCCATTTCATGCAGGTTTTGGGTGTGACAACGATGCTCGTAGAACCCCGCTGCGTACGTTTGCACCTTTTGGGCGTGACTTTAATGAATCCGGAGGCATAAAAAAGAGAGGCCATGTGTCAAGAGCTGGCGTACCTTTGTCGCCGCGACATCACTGCGCCCCGAGGGGCCTCGTGATTGGCCGCCAGTGCGCTGCAGCGGCAGCTCGAGTTCCCATTGGCTGAGGATGGGGACTCGTGCACTGGCGGCCGCGGCCATGATGAAGACGGTGTGTGGAGGTCGGCGCTGAGCGGCCGATGGCCCAGCGTTCCGTGCAGTCTCCACTGTCGATCGGCCTCTTCTTCGATTGAGTCTTTTAGTTTTCCAGATTTGCCTCTAAGTAGGAGAATATTTGACATGCGATTCAGGCGGGTTCTAAAAAAAGGGTGAAAAAAGCAAATTGGGCAGAAGGGTTACGCTGCAGACGGAGACGTGTTATCACAAACTCATGTGGTCATTGTCACTATATACTCGTCTTACCGTCCGCCCACCTTCGCCGACTATGCCACCACCTGCTGAGCGACAGGTTCAGGCATTCGGCTGGCGCAAGAAAGATGGAAGAGACAGTGAGGTCGACATTGAGGAATCAGTCTCCGCGACCAACCAGTCCAGCAAAGGTGACTGGCACCCTACCTTCTTCCTCGATCACTTGGTTCCGATGGAGGGGCAATGTTAAAAGGGCGGGGACCGGCGCGGGCTTGCTGGCTGACAAAAATAAACAACCCGTCTACGCGGACCACCCACAAGACCTCGTCCCCACTGAACGTGCCGGGCTTGCATAAGGGCAGCTCGGACCTCACACTTGTGAGGGCGTTGTGGAGGCCGTATTGAGTTATTGCAGCCCAACTCTCAGTCTTCTTGTAGTTCCGAAATACTCATCAGGAGGACCGGCCAATCCCCTCGGTGGGCAACCTCCCAAGCCACGACTCCTGACGCATTGTTAAAGGTTCAAGCGCGTTGGATGCAGTAGAGCGAGGATGGTGTAAACCGGCCGTGGGCATGGATTCCCCATTGTCGACCTCACCCTATCTCCCCTCTACGAGCCTGTAAATCGCACGGATGATGCGATTGGGTGCAGTGGCTGAGGCGACGTGCAAGTCTAGGGCGTGCTACATGCGCACGCGAGGCTGTAGTTGTGGACTCTAGCAGACTTTGCACAGCCCGGTAAACTCGTGTTGTGAGTCAGTCCTATGCCCGTCTTCTTCCAACGCATCTGCGGTGCAGTCCTTCATGTGGACCAAAAACAGCACGCCAAGCCAACAATAACGGTGGAGCGAAATACAATGAAGGTTAACTGGTTCAGTTGACAATAAGTGAGGAACTCAGGGCTCTGTCGCACAAAAAAGCGGAAAGGAGCGCACTAGGCTTGAGAGATACAGTAAAGTGGGGCGTTGAACCTCACTAAGCATGAACCAATGTGACGGCTCAATACTGATTGGCCCGGAACGTACCAGCAGACTTATTCAAACATGGAAACCCGTTAGATTTTGGTTGGATATCTCTCTCGGCTTATGTGTAAATCTCACACGAACGAAAACGTTACTTAAGTAGCACGCGCACGCATCCACCGATTACCTACGTCTCCGTTAATCCAACCATGCCGTTCGTAAGGAATGTGCAAAATTCATTTAATACATTCGTTTTTATAGGAAATTACTAATTCAGTACTTTCCCTCCAGAGATACATGTCCCTCAGCTTTAAGAGTATGTAATTACGACTTTTTCGAACGCTCGCAGATAGAGTCATATTCTCAGGTTTCTTAATGCTATTTGCAAAATGCACAAACTGAATTATATGTAAAACTACATAATACAAGCACAGAAAATTGCGAAAAAAGTTAAACCCTATCTTCGAGGTTGTCTTATTCTGAGCGATGTCCATACAAGCGGCCGTAAATGTTTAACCGAACGTCGGCGTGCTGCCGTTTCCAAATAACCTTGATCCGCGTCGAAACTGCATCTGAAGCAGCCTTGGTTGGATGTGCTTATGTAGCCGCACCTGAGGTAAAAAAAATCCTAGCCACCTGTAATACGGGACCGGTGATAATAGGGGTTTTTACAGGTGGGGCCGGGGAACGCACAGGCGACGAGGTCAAGTAGCTGTATGCAAAAGAAAAGCTATTGGGAATGCGCGGTTGTACTTTGAGTGGTTGAGAAATAGCTGCCCTAACCCCAACGACAACCGTATTGTGTCCGTCAGGTGGGGCTACATAACCACATCTTTCCGCAGCCTTTTCTACTCTAGCACGTGTTTACTAAGCGTGGTTTATATTTTGGGATTTTTTGTGAACTCCAGGTCTTGCCGGATTGGTCGATCGTAAAGACCGTTTGTCGAAGACCGTCTTACCGTACAGTAGGTCTAAAATACGATTCACCAGGCCTGCAGATGACGATTCGGTCCTGATTCCTAGTTTTTTTGCAGAAAATTCCCCTTATATAGACTCACTAGTCGGTGCAGGCGTGGATGAACAGGACAATTTCGTGTCAACTGAATGGTGTCCCGGAAGGCGGATTTTGTCATCTAATATAGGAAATAAGAAAAGCCAAACGTGCGGTTTTGTTGAAGAGGTGTACACCTCTCAGCAGAAACTGCTAAACACAAAAAAACTACATCTTCCACCAGAGAGGACTTTCGTGTCAGTTACATGACGTGGCTTAGCAACCAAGCACACACACGGCATGACTCAGACGCTCGCATGGATACAAGCGCGTAAATACGACTTAGTCATGCGACTCAGTCAGCGATGACGATCCCTTCCACGCGTGAGATTGGGCTATGAGGACTGAGTTCGTAGTTGGGAGAACTTTATCGGAACAGATGAGTTCGGTCTCGGGATACGAAATCTCACGTGTAAAGGGGGTGACTGACCAACATAACGTCCCGAAAATGACTTATCCAGTGGACTGCCAATCAGTCAATCGACTGAAAGTTTAGGTGGCAGAACTTTAACTCCCAATAAGGAGACCCCAGGACCGACTTATTTAGACGTCTAAACAGGACATGAGAACGGTAACCGCCTGCAGCACGGGTCGTCGGCCACCAACTCTGACAGGAACAAGAGGGGCCAGGTCACTTGAAGGGACGTCGGATATACAACTTAACTTTTCGAATGATCAGCATTCCATACTTCCTTACACAGGTGTTCTGGCCCCTACACCTCCAAATTTGGCCATGTCCTGTGCTAGTTAGGGTGACCTCACAAGCATGGCAGATACAAGAGATGAACCCGAAGAAGGACATGCTGAACCGGGTCATTGTCTCGAGTCTAAATGGTGCCCTCTCTCTCTCCTGTGTGTGAAGTTTGTAACAGCGGAGTCTACAGTGGCCAGAAGGCTGCCGGTGCGGTATCTCGAGCGCAGAGCGGAGATTGAGGTCAGCAATGAACCGAAGTCTGGAGGATTGCTGTAAATGCACGAGGTCATATCTACAAAGCCAGATTATCGGCAAGCATGCTCGCATAAAGAAGCCCGCCCCCGCTGGTTTGCGAGAAATGCGCGACTGCTGCTCAGCAAGCAGGTAAAGTTGAGTGTGCGTGTGTGCGCGACGAAACAGATTTGAAAGTTCATAAATTTTGGAAAATTACAGAAGCAAATTGCATTTAAAACCGAACTGAACTGAAAAGGTCTTTTGACTTTCTACTCTGTCCAGTGCCTGCTAGTGAAGAGCCAAAGTAAACCTGAAATTTGAATTCTCGTGCTTACACCGAGTGAATGAGTGGGTGGGTGTTCCTCAATAGAAATTTGTTTCTCTGAGTCTGTCACGAGTTAAACGTGGTGACATGCACACCGATCTGGGTAGGAATGACTTCTGTGAATGTCTAAACAGGACATGAGAACAGTAGCCGCCTGCAACACGAACGTCTTTGAGCAGACATCAAGTGAAATTAGGGCTAGATTTAAGGTAAGAGTTGGGATTACAGTAGGTGGGCTAACTCACGAAATGTCAACCGAAATTTCGAAATGCGTTCTCGTTTCGAAAAGATTAATTAAGTAGGATTGTAAAACTAAACATCATGTAGCATAATTCAATAATGATCCAGTCACCTCAGGGTGTTGGCTTTCGAATGAACGTATTTCCGACTGCATGCAAGAACTATACTCTGCAATAAACGACTACTTAAGTAGCATGCAATTTTCTCATTGACTTTCGATGCCCTTAAAAATTCAATTATATATCATGGAAAACATGCATAAAAATATTCATTCTTTCACTTATTAGGTAGAAAATCAGGTATTCTTTCAATTTTAAACTCGAAGGAAGGGTATAATTCGGTTTCAAAAAATTTCTAATTGTGAGATATTTCAGTACCGTGAAATGCCCGTTCATAAAACGTCATGTATCTGCGTTTACGAATGTGGCTTGTAAAGTTAACAATACTGCTCAAATTCACTGCTTCATTTAAGAACCCCATATGGTCTCCTCTTAATACTGTAGAGAAATGCCTGATTTTCCGTACACGGAAAAAACGGCTTGTAGTTTTGGAACCCTGAATGCCAGTGTAACAGCAGGTCAAGTTCAAAATTATTCGGGAATTAGAAAAGTTTTTCAAACCGAATTATACCCTTCTTTCGAGTAAAACTCGGAAGAAGTGATTTTCTACCGAATGATCAAAAGAGTGGATATTTTTATGCATGTTTTCCATGATATATAATTGAATTTTTAAGGGCATCGAAAGTCAATGAGAAAGCTGCATGCTACTTAAGTAGTCGTTTTTTTCAGAGTACAGTTCTTGCATGCAGTCGAAAATACGTTCATTCGAAAGCCGACACCCTGAGGTAACTGGATCATTGTAGAATTATGCTACATGATAATTAGTTTTACAACTGTACTTAATTAATCTTTTCGAAACGAGAACGCATTTCGAAATTTCGGTTGACATTTCACGAGTTAGCCCACCTACTGTAAGTTAAGGAATAGGGTTAAGACTAGATTTAAAGCTAACGGTAATGTAAGTCAGGATCAAGTTTCGGTTTAAGGTGGGGGCTAGAGTAAGTTGCAGAATTATGCGCTTACGTAGGGTTAGAGTTAAAATCGGGGCAACGGTTTAGTTTTATACTAGGATTATTGTTGGAGTTAATAGGAGGGAATATTTTTCCCATTTCTAGAATTATACGCAGGTCCACCTTCATTACTTGGCCGGGGCGTTCCTAATTCCATGTTCTGTTTAGGGAGCCACAAAAGTCAGTCCCACCCTGATCTGGATTAAACGCCACAAGACAATCCACTGCAGAGAAGCCAAGAGAGGCCAGTTAAGAAGAGCACGAAGCAACACCAGTTAGTGGCCCGATGAGACCTTACGCCCCCATCTTCATTCCAATACTACTGAAAGTCAGGGCCTTAAGTAGTCGCAAAACTGAATAAGGATGTCGCACTAACTCTTTTTCAGAGAATTGTCAAAAACCCGGTTGCTTTCTATGGAACTGTACTGGCGCAAAATAAAATACCAGACTGACCGTTTTCCTTCTTACGATTCACACATCACGCATTATAACTTGAACGGAGCCGCCCAAGCATATTGTGAAGGCGCGAAAACTTCATGTATACAGATCTAGTCAGGGCTTCTGTTTCCTACCCGTTCTGTCAGTATGATGACTCGCTGACTCACTCATGAACGAAATCCCTCCCAGCTGCGTCATGCAACGTTATAAAATCGACGAAGCCAATTCCCGGGAGTATGGCAAATCAACCAGTTTTTTTATATTGCTGACTGCCTGTTGTCAGAACGTACTTATCATGCAGTTATTCCGCTGGTTGGTGCCTGGGGTTGGGAGTAGAGAGTGAGGCCGACGTCTCAGTGCATTTTTCTCATTATAAGCAATCTGACACGCTTGGAGCTATCACAGTGCGCCAAAAGCCACGGCTTGGAATATTACTAACTGACAGGACAGCTTGGAACTCACACCTGCGTGTTGTTGCGTGAAGTGGTCGACTGGTGGGTCGAAAGTCAGGCTGCAATGGCACTTCCGCTGTGTGGGCTTCGAACCGGGTGTGGGTGCACGCCAAGGAGCGGCCCCGGCTGCGCCAGCCAACTTCGTCTTCTCCCACCTCTGGTCTTTTTGACTCGGTCATGACGCCGGCTTCAGGGGGTAGAGGAGGAGAGAGTGCAGTAAATGCTTCGCAAGCCCACTATCAGTATAAACTAGTTCACGCGCAAGTCACCGTCCCCGCTCTCACTTTGATGTGGAGCAGACGGTGGACATCGTCGAAATCGACGGTCTAACCGTCAGTCACTCCGCTGAAGATAATGAACGTCAGCTCAAATATCTATTTCAACTTTCGGATCGAACTTTAAAATGCTGCTCCCGAAGCATTTACACTGAGTTCGCGCATTAATTTCTGGAGAAATTAAAACGCCCACCATATTGAGAACCCATGAAAACCTCGTGCCCATCGATGTGGTCAGCTCCAGGGCGGAAAACGGACGTCCGCTCCTGCCACTGCAGCTTTATTCAACAGCTGTCGCATAGCAACTGGCAGTGAACTATCGAGAACGGTTTCCGACACACAGGGGGGAGATAATGGCGTAACCATTTCCGTTTTATTCGCCGTCGGAAAGACCTGGAGGTCGAGTCAGGACAGAGATGGTCGTTGAGCTCGGCTCAGCGCTGTTTAACTCACGTGGTCACGCTCGAGAGACTGCAATCGGGAACATTCAAGGTCACGTGAGAGCTGTGATCACCAGTTCAGGGTGGGATAAGAGCGCTCCCGATGTCGCCTCGCGAGGATTTCACATCGAAGAACCCCCCTCTCACGTGACCTTAAGTGCGCATCGCGAATGATTGTACGCGGCTCCAGTCCAATGACCAGCTGGGTCCGAGACAGGTTTTCCGATCAGAGGTTCAGTTATGGGCAGTTTACAAAAGCAAACAGATAAGCTGCAAATTTGTTATACTCCTCGATAATTAAAACTATCGCGGCGTCCGAGTTTGTTTGTCGCAATTTGGCGCACAGAGCATAGCGCCTGTGAATTCGTCGGAACGCATCATGTATATCTGAATGCCAGAAACCTACGGTTCAACCTGTGAGGCCTGCAAGCTAGATTTTAATAGGACTGCTAGCCTGAGACGGGTGGGTCTAAGTACCGTTGCATTTAAAGTCGGAATCAGTAGTTACAGCGAGTGACCGATCTCACGAAATGTTGGCTGACATTCTGAAATGCCTTTTCGATTAGGAAGGATTACTTGGGCGCGGTTGTAATACTTATTATCTTGCGGCATAATCTTATAACATTTCGGGCTCGGCAGGATATCAGCTTTTGAATACACTGCTTTTCAATCTTCTGTAGAAGCCGTACTTGGTAAAAAATGGCTACTTATTAAGCATACATTTTTCCCTTTGATTTTCAATGGTCTTGCAAATTCAAATACATCTTATAGAAACCATAAACAAAAATATGCTTTCTCTCAGTCAATAAATAGAGAATCACGTCTTTATATTTTATACCCGAGGAAGTAGTACAATTAGGCCTTAAAAAGGTTTTCTAATTGCCGAATAATTCGCAGCCTGATCATTCGTTGCATTAGCGCATAGTGATTTCAGTCTACATGATGCCTGAGTTCCGCGCAAAGAAACTAACATATTTTTCTATGCCATTAAAAATATATCATAAAAAGTCCATTAAATTTTGCAATGGATGCGGACTATGTTGCACATTCCATGAGGAGCTGTGCTAGACGTCCAGGTACGATACTATGTGAATAGACATTGAGCGGTCTTAAAAAATCGCATAATAAGAAACTTCTTAAAGCCTAACTATAATCCATCCTTGAGTATAAAATATAAAGACGATGTAATTCTCTATCAAATGACTGAAAGGAAGCATATTTTTGTTTATGGTTTCTATAAAATATATTTGAAAATATAAGTGCATCGAAAATCAATTGGAAAAATACATGCTTAATAAGTAGTCATTTTTCACCAAGTACGGCTTCTACAGGAGATTGGAAAGCAGTGTATCCAAAAGCTGACATCCTGCCGAGTCCGAATGTTATAAGAGTATGCCCCAAGATAATAATTATTACAACCGCGCCCAAGTAATCCTTCCTAATCGAAAACGCACTTCAAAATTTCAGCCAACAGTTCATGAGATCGGATAAGGGTTAAAGTCGCCGACTTACTCGTGCCTTGAAGGACAAGATTGTGAACGTTTTTTGCGGCTCCTATACACCAGGAGGACGGTCTGCGACATTTGGACTTTTCGCGGCCCTCAGCTAACAAGGCTTCCCCGGAGGTGAAATCGGATCTGCCAGTCTGATGCAAATCGAAGTTGGACTGTTTTCAGAGCTCTCTCGAGTGTTAAGTGGAGCAGTATTCACGCGAGCAACATACTGTCTGGGGGTCTTCTTGTCTGCAGAAGTACTTTCTGAGTCAGGTGTCTTTTATTTTGTTTGCAAGGCCGACAGCGTTTCGGCTGCCACCCACAGATAAAAGCACTTTAAGCGCATGTATCTTGGGAACAGCGGACGAGGAATCCGCGTAGCCAAGACATAGATAGGTGACCCCATATCTCTGTCCGATGAGCGGCTACTGGTTGACAAAGTTGCGCGGGTAACCATTGGCTCTCATTACCCGTCGAAGATATTGTAATCCGCAACTGCACCAGATCCGGTAAACGACTCTACAATATCTTTGGCGGGTAATGAGAGCCAGTGGCTACCCGCGCAAATTTGTCAACCAGTGCATGCGAAGACGACACCCGAGACCAAATCCAACCGGCCCAAAATTTTGGCGGGCTCTTCCGTACGTGAAGAACGTCTCTGAAGCCATCAGCCGCCTACTCACTCCACTTGGAGTTGGGGTTGCACACAGGCTATAAGCAACCATTAGGCGCCAATTCATGAGGCCGAAAGACCCACGGTCACTGCAGGAAACGTCAGGAGTCGTTTACCGGATCTGGTGCAGTTGCGGACAAAGCAACTACGTCGGAGGAACTGGGAGATTACTCCGGACGCGAACTGCCGAGTACATAGCAGCAGTGAGGCAGGCAAACGCTAGCTCTCAGGTGGCGGCTCATTTGACGGGACCCGGCCATATTTTCAAGTTTCAAGAGGCCGAAATCCTCGCAAGGGGTGACGACCGCGTGAGCCGCGAGCTGCTCGAGTCATGGTTCTCAGGCCCGCAATCCGTCAACAAGTGCAATGACCTCCCGGTACCATATTCCGTTCTGAGAATTTCCTCGGGCAGTGGAATCAGTCACCTGGGGAGGGTGCGCGGAAGCAGTTATCCCAGTGACAGTGGCCAATTTGCCGAGCAATCGTCACACCAGCATCCAGCATGGATGACGAAATCACGGTCATTAACTACTCGGACGCGGACTGACAAGCCACTATCGCCTCGATTGCAACCCCAGCGGTGATTGTGAGAGCTGTTATTTACAGTGCGCATATGGTCCCACGGCGGCCACGTGCTATAAATACTGCACTCCTTGTGCCGCCATTACCCTTATCTGCGACTGTCTCTGATGATGGATTCGAGTGAGAATCCGAAACGTCAGGCCAATAAATTTCTTGTTCCACTGATCAGATCTTCGTCTTCTGACACTACGTCTCTTCGGCCGAAAGCGTCTGCTTGTCTGAAGAAGAGAAGCCGAGTAGAATCTTGCAGGGGCACCATTAACCGGTTTTGATGCCGAACTCATGGCCTAAGAACATCAAGCAAACTGATCAACACGATTATCCGGTCAGTTATGGAGGTGAATTGCTTGGTCAGTAAGTTCTGCTTAGTGCATTCCTTCGTAAATATCCGGAACACTAAAACGCATTTGAGAAGATACGCAAATAACTGTGAAGTATACTCGCAATTTCTTCGACACTGTGTTATACGCCCGAGATAGTCTTTCACGAGCTAATTACCAGAACCGTTTGCCTGAATAGTCCAACTGTCGTGTGCAATGTGGTTCACTACTCTCCTATGAGGTGAACTTAGTCGGTGACCTGTGGGTGTGTCTGTTTGTGATTTAGCAGGCTATATAGCGTTGCCGAAGAAGATAAGGGAGACAGTTTTAGCTTATCAGCCGTCGCCAGTCGATCGCAACCGACAGGACAACGAGTCCGTAACTCAGTGGTTAGGGACGTTGGACTTCCAACCAACAAATCGCGGGAGTTTCACACCTCAGATTGGATGTGGCTGGCTGATGACGGTTTATAGGCCAAAAAATGGTCATTCCAGTTCGACCAGTGAGCGTCCCTTTACCACTAAGTAGGTTGTGTCCCCTACATTGGGCCACGCATGAAATGCACCTGCCCAAGGTGCGGGCTAGATAAGGGCACGAAACCCATAATTGGGAGTGCGTGTCCGAAGCAAATGCTACACATTTGAGGGGGGAATTAGCGGCACGCCTAGGCACAGGCTCAATCCCCGCATCAGATGATTGATTAGTTCGTACAGTGAATTACTGCCCAAGAAAAGGAAGAGAGGTTGCGTCCCCACAGTACTCAGAGCGTATTTCTCAATATAAACAAACTCAAGCGACTCTAGACTATCACGATGTACTAGGAACCGTGGCCAGGAAGGCTGCCAACTAATGGGAAAGTCGTGTGTGTGGTACGCGTAGAGGGCTGTCCAGTCTTGTCAACCACTGTGTCCGATCTCGCCTCCGGTCTTCCTGACTCTGTCTGACTAAGGCGGCTGGAGGGGGGAGAGGATGCGGTAGATGCCGTTCAAGTCTGCGCGTTCGCGTGCAAGTTGCCGCTCCTGCGCCCGCCCTACGACGGGTATCGTCGTTCGCGATGGTCGAGCTGCCGATTAAGGAGGCTCTCGCAGCGTCAACCTCACCCTCTCTCTCTCTGCCCACACCCGATGCATTCGCATGACAGTGAGGAGGCAGGACGACCGGAGTTTTGCGTAGGCGGACCGCCTTTGGTGACCCCTGGATGCACACGGACGGGATCGAACCGCTGACCTTCCCATTCCGCTATGGGTGTTCTACCAAGACACGTTTGTTTACACTGCAAATAATTGATGCTGCCTTACCTCTGAATAGCAAACTTTATCTGACTGCGTGTATGGCCTGTTTCTGGCAAAGTTTCCTAGATATAGGTCATTCCCGCGACTGCCCGCTTTTAGGTTACTCAATATACCCTGGGAGCGCACGCCACTCTTCACATCCTGGTATTCAATAAGGGTTCATACATTACATACATGTTCTCGGCGTGCGTCGTGGCTCACGTAGACGGACTGTCAGTCACTGAGCCCAATCCAGTCGACTGTCAGGCTCGTACAGCGGAAAGGGAAAAGAGAGTGTAACTGACACTAAAAAATCCATCTTCACAGCAATGCGGCGCATTTCTCATGATAATGAATCTGACGCGCCTTACTCCACCACAGTGCTCTAATAGTCATGGCTTCGGGGGGTCCCAACTGACAGGACAACTCGGTCATGGCCTAAGAACATCAAGCAAATTGTTCGACACGATTATCTGGTCAGTAAGGGGGGTGAATTGCTTTGTCAGTGGTTCCTTCCCAATGTGACCATTACGATACTCTCGTACACGTGAGCTCTGAGTCGCCCTTACGGAGGCCTGATGCATGCTTTGGAGGACAGGTCATGTGTGTGGTCCGCGTAGACGGGCCGTTTAGCTTTGTCAGTCCCTGAGCCCGCACTCACCGCCGGACGTCTTGACATTGGCCTGCCACCGGAGCCAGGTGGGTGAGGGAAGAGAGAGTGCGGTAGGTTCATTCATAATAAAAAAAAAATTCGCGCGCAAGATACCGGTGCTGCGCCCAGTCTTTGAGGCACGCAGTGGATGTCACCAAGATGCAGGCTCGACCGTGCCATCCGACTGCGCTCCCTCCCCCGTCTCCGTCTTCTTGACTCTGTCTTGACACCGGGTCCAGGTGGGGGAGGAGGAGGAGGAGGAGGAGGAGGAGGAGGAGGAGGAGAGAGTGCGGTAGATGCTGCGTAAGTCTACTCTCACTATAAACTAATTCACGCGCAAGTCACTGTGCGTGCTGCATCTTGCTGTGTAGCACGCGGTGGACATCGTCGAACTCGACGGTCGAGCTGTCGGATGTCACCATTTGCGACGGCTGAATTGCCACACCCTTAACTGGCACTTAGCTCGGGGAAAGGCAGCGAAAACTAGTAAAGAAACTACCAGACCACACAACGTAGAAGTGTGGTGCTAATCAACCAGTTCTGTTTGACTCAGAAGCGTTGTCGACAAGGGTGAGGACGCTGGAATTATCATCAACATCATCACTTCCTGATGGGGATTGGCAAGCCAGAAACCGGCGTGCAAGTTCCCCGGTCTTTCTTGGTCTTTTTTGCTGGTTGCTTCGCGGATGCGCACATGTTTGTCCTGCAAGCAAGTCATAACAGCGAACGCCAATCTCATATGTCAAAAGTGAGTCCGGTAGTCATCCGCCGTACTAGTAACCCAGGTGGCTAGTGTTACCTGTGCCGAAGGCTTGGCCTTTTTTGTCACAGGCTCAAAGCCCGACGAGGCTGGCGAATTCTTTATAAGTCGGCAGTCGGTTAAGCCCTCACCCGAGTTTGCTTTATCTGCCTGAATTCAGTAGTAAATCGTGAAGGGGTGAGATTTAGGAATTCATCAACAGACTCGCTCCAGCCCCTAACCAACACGCTTAGTTCGAGAATAACTCTCACGTGCTCGGATAGCACGCAGTTCCGTGAGGTCTTTTGCGTGGCTATTTTTAGATACGGTTCGACTCGCCATTTTAATGCACAAAACTGCAAAAGTCACCATGCTCCGGTGAGTGATTTTACTGTACTGTGACCGCGGCCCTTTCAACCTTCGGAAAGTCAGCTGTTTATTTCCGGTGTCCTCACAGGAGGTTCAACAGGGGCTGACAAGCCTACAGAGTTGATGGACCAATCACGAGCTTAGTCGGTCGGCTCTACGCAGGTCATCGGAAAATTCTAACTTTGGTTCACTGATGGAGGGGCAGCCTTTATCAGGAACCCCTCTGTCTGCTGTTCAAGGGCAAGCAGCAGTCTCATACTGATGAGATCGATAATCCACCCGGGCGAAACGCGAGACTGGTGAACCCCACCTTCAGCCTCCCAGGATCTGAAAGTACCTGGCCTTTTTTGAAAATCAACAGAAGTGATCGTATGTCTCCTAGCAGCTCAAATATCGAATCGTTCAATGCAAAACTTGTAGGACAAAGCAAGCTATTTTCCTACGACCTCGTCACGAGGTGATTTCGAGCTATCCGTCCAGTTCCCGTGATCTCTAAGGACCGAGGAGTCATGTGCTCTTGCTAAAAAATGACAAAATAGGTCAGAGTGAATCCGCATCAGCTTATCGCACAAGTGTTGGGATCTCGACGGCGGCTGTGAGAATATGGACCGCATGCAATTGCATGAGAATGGCGTCTACTGACCTATCCCGCCCTGAAGCCCCGATAGGAACCCTCACAGGTGCTGAACAATCAGGAATCAAGAAGGATTAGCAAAGAGCAAGGCAGGCGAGACTGGATTGGCCACTGTTTCCTTCTCTCCTGCCCTCAGCCAGCCATGCCCCAACATCGTGTCCGATGGCAACGAGGTTCGCACTCGAGCCCAGATGATCCTTGAACCGAGCGTTCTACCAACTGAGTCATGATCACACATCTTGCCGGTTTGGATACGGCTGGAAAATACACAAGAAATGACCAATGCGGGCCCCTTTATCCTTGTCAATAAATCTTTTGGGACACTATATGCCTTTTTAACTCCGAACACGACGCTTCAAACTTCTGGGATTGACTCCAAATCTGGGTTATACAGTAAAACATGTGCTTTAGTTGAAAAGTCAAAAACTTATTTTTGGCTTAAACTCCCAGGCCGATGAATGAAATCCGAGATCAGTGCAGAACTTCGTAATATCACTTTCAACTGCCACAGGCCTTTCCTTCTTACTAGAAGCAAGCTTATGCTAATGACCTGTTCTGCCGGTAATAGGTTTATTAAACCATGATAACAAGTGAACGATTGAACGCTACATTCTCGTAAAAGTATATGAAGTTGAAGGAGACTTAGTGGACACAAAACTTATGCCGACGACCGAGTTACAAATGTAAGATTTTCGGTCTAATTAAGTTGTTCTGCGTTTTACGAAGGCATTCTCCGTCGTATATCGCCAAGTCTTTTTCCTTCGTAGTAGGCTATACTGAATTCTCCCCAAAATAAGAATTTCACTGATACCCGAAAGCCTCGTCACCAAGGTCAAATTGCCGTAAAAGCAAACAAGCCTCACGTCCAGCTTCGCACCAAAAATTAACTTAGTTGGCAAAAGATGCCGCAATTTTAAACCAAGGAAGTTTTTGAGGGGTGCAGTTACTTGTGCTTTAACTTTGGCGTGCTTACTTGCGAAATGGCCTTTTTTAACTCGCATAAAAGATTTATCTACCTAGGCGAACGAATTCCCTGTGCAAAACAATAAGACATGCTCTTTTTCTCCCTAATAAGTAGGGCTACTGACTCTCAAGCCTTATTTTAAGAGTTTAACTTGGACCTTTAGTGTCCCCCCCCCCCTTTAGGAAATACAAAATCCGATCGAATATCAAACCTCCCCCTCCACTGGACGTTTTCAATTACAAAATAGGGGTCTTTTTAGTCCCACTGTCTGCCCTATGGCTGTTGTGTCACCCCAGAAGAAAGGCGGTGCCTTAAAATAGAACAAAATGGAATCAGTCGTAAAAGAAAACACCACAACTCACTGCGCACAGCCAACGCGACAAGTCGGACTACTGCCCGTGGGTGATCGTCGGTTATACAGTCGCACGGACCAATCAGAGCGCAGCTAACAGCAGACCTACAGTTAGCTACGCGACTGGCGAATGATCGATATGCGATGGCGGGCGGCCGGTTGGTTGTGCTTGGCTTTTCTCGGCAAAATCGGCAGTGGGTAGTAGATCGTGTGGCATCTGAACTCCCGAAAGTCAGCCAGCCTGCGAGTGCCGAAAAAAATGAGCGCACTGGGTGAGCTAGTGAGACAACCAGACAACTAGGGAAACGACATTTACTCAGCAAAGACGATAGGTTCCGCTCTCGCGCACAGCACGCTGTTTGTTGTTGACAGCAAATGTGTTTTCCGTGATTCGTGACTTAGAATGCCGGCTCGCTTTTGATAGGTCGACTAGACCAAAAGCACAGAGGTGTGAGGGGCATTCGTGCGGTTGCCTGCACTGCGTGACGCCAACCTTCCGGTGCATTGAAGACGATAGGCTAAATTAATTCGTCAATGCGGCAGCGCCGTGATATAACCACCCCCTGAAGTCCGTGCTTGCATGGTTGTTACTTTTCCCAGATAGGTCCTTGCATTGGGCTATTGACTTTGGAAACGATAATTTCGATAGTATGCCCGTCATTTTTACTTCTTTAGACTACATTTGGTCGGCAGACGTTTGACTATCTATCCTGGAAATGATACATTTAGAAGTATCAACAGAATGATCTTAACGACAAAGACAAGGGAGACTGGAGTGACCATTTCTGGCTTATTAGCCGTCGTCAGCCGGTCATACCCAACCACTAAGTGTGGGACGCCTGGGGCTCGATCACGCGACCTGTTGGTTAGAAGTGCAACCCCTCTAACAACTGAGCCACGGGCTCGTTGACCAGCCGGTTGCTCAACTTATTTGCTTGGTGGCAGCGTACGCCATAAAGCCGCAGGAAAAAGAAAACGTGATAGCATTGCCTTAAAAAAGACATGGTCATTTTAAACGTGTCTCCGGAAAGATCTCTTCTGCTGCCGGTATTTCTTATACCCTTTTAGCCGATATATTAAGGCAACGACATTTCATAATGATCAAGCAATTTGGTGGTCGAATTCTGAATGACATTGTCCATGCCCTTCACTCTGAATTAATGGCTGCGATGTCTTTCGGACCCTTGTGCCGTGGCTTCCATTGACATGCCAGCGTTCAATATTACCATCTCTAGCAAGATACCTAACGTGAGACTTGAACTGCCCCATAATGTTTGAATAGTTTTTATGCAAACCTACTAACTCTCTCTCTCTCTCTCGTCACCTATCAATCTTTATTCTGAATGGGGGTGTTTTTGTTGAAAACTGTAGAACGGTATTTTCAAAATATAACCTATTTCTCTAAAATAAGGAGCACTAATATGGCACAATATTTACTCATGATAATTCGACTCTCGCAACCGACGATGCCCACTGTATGCTACACAGCAGGGTGAGAGCAGGGACGGTGACTTGGTCGTGACTTGGTTTATAGGGATAGCAGACTTGCGCAGCCTCTACCGCACTCTCACAACCTCCCCCATCCAAGCCCGGTGCCAAGACAAAGTCAAGAAGAGAGGGGAGAGAGCGCAGGTGGCTGGCACGGCCGGAGCCGCACCTGGGCGAGCTACCACACCTCCTGGTCCACAAAAAACACTTGGCCAGAATTTTGACTACTACCGACAAAGACAACAGAAAAGACGAGGATGACTCGACAGACATGCACATGATCCTGCCTACCCAGCGGGAGCGCAAACGCATCTACCGGAGAACTCCCAGCACACACTGGGCTGCGATGGCCATGATTTGCTGATCATGACATAGCAGACGCTCACAAAACTAGGATATTTTATCATAATGGCGTATGCTCATATGAACAGGGTTCAATACTTAAACGCTTAGGGGCTTATTAGGGAGAGCACAGTTTAGAAGCGTTCGCGTTAAGATTGCATGACATTCTCGGGGTTGGTTCTGCTGTCACCGTTCTCGGAATTACTATGAACGGCATTCAACATTAGCGTTGGAATGTTGCTGGAACTTGCCGCGTTCAAGGTCTAGATTTTGGTCTGAGGGTTGATTTTAAGGGGGCGAGGGAGGGAGGGACAGTTATAATTCGGTCTAGCCGCCCATCGAGCCATCTTTGACTTCAAGGCGGGTGAACGATTTACTTGAAGCGAATAAGCCTGATTTTCTGCGCCAGTCAACTGCCTTGAGGAAAGGCCTGCAGTTGGTCGAATTTCTAGCTACCTGAAATGACTCTAAATCTTTACGCTTATTTCCACGAGTTACATCGTCAGCAACAGTTTTTAGAATGCCCAGAATGTGAATTCTGATGTCTCCTTATTGACTGAACGCAGTATGTCCACTCAGTGTAGTTCGTTTAGTCCTCATGTATCCGTCACTGACCCCATGGTTATAGTTTCTAATTTTTCCACTTATATCTTGTGGAGATTGCGTTACGATACAAAAAGGCACCACTGAAGCCAGTTCACAGTTTAACTTGTCAAAATTTACTTTCTACTACCCTCTCCACCCTTCTCCGGACATGCAGTTCATCACGGAATCCCTGTTTGAGGCCTGCACTGTCCATGTCTGGGTGTGTATAGTCATATCAGAAATTCCCGTAAGGCTCCATCAGGCTGTGGGAGTACGCCTGAAGTCAGAAACAATCTCTGGAAGGGTATACCTCCTTAAAATGGAGAACAATAGATAAATTGTGATTAAAAGCTCTCACGCCTCATTTACATGCGCCTGTCAGAACTCCTGGTTCTGCGGTTCCCGCAGGCGAAAAGCACTCGTATTAGGGAACTCACAGCCTAACGCGGCTCCTGTAAACGCTGTGTTTTATGTCTCGTCTGCGCTCGCCGTTTGTGCTGCATTCCAAACCGTTGAATTCTGAGACTTTATGTCCAAACGCCCTCGGGAAGGACAAAAGTGTGAATGGTGGGACACAGGGCGTGCAGTGATGGCGTTTATCACGGATGGAACGACCCTTAACACTTAATATATGATCTTTAGGGTAAGGTAGTACCATACTAACAGCACAGGTACTAGCCAATGGGCTTTTGACTAGTACCTGTGCTGTTAGTATGGTATCACCTTACCCTAAAGCATACAACTAGCTGTCTGTCGACAGTTAATTAATATTATGTGGTTACTCGCTGTGGCTGATGGGATTTGGCCCAAATATTCATACATAAAATTCTCCGTCTGAGCCTATAGATCTTGAATAAACTGAGCTGCTCCGACTTCGCAGATAATTTCTGAGGAAATTAAAAAGCGATAATATATGATCGCCCATCTCCAGGAACTTGGAACTGCTCATACAGGGAATCAATGCAAAGCCTGACAGTTTTGCTACCTACTACACTTCAACGCTTAACTGAATATACCGCGTATACTATAATCCTCATAATCACGCACTTGGTCTCGAGGTCTCATCGGGTTCAGGCGTTGGTCGATCATGCAATTGGCCTTCATGCGGCTCTAGCGCTCGCCGGCCATCCGCCCCTCACCAGAGCATACTACTGGAAGTTTGGACGTTCCCACTCCATAAAGGTGTCTCATCCAATTCTGCTTCCCCGAGTTCTGACCCGACAACATGGTTTAACAACTACAATCCTTACTGCCAACTTCAAGGCAGTCTGTCCCTCACCAGTTATCGTCTGGTGTCTTCTTTTAGTCGTCTGCCGGAAAGTGCGAATAGTTGTTCCAGACAAACCTCACAGTCTTGATGGACACGCAGAAATGGCACGTAATTCCCCTCTAGATCGAGCGTTGATCACAGGGAGATAAGTACGTTCTACATCCTGTTACTAGCAGGCAAATGTCGATTAAGCTAAGGGGCCCAAAAAGACAGCAATAATTACTCTGAGCTGTTAAAGCTAGGTTCTAAGTAATGTGTGCGAACCTAACCGGTTGACAAACTGTTTGGAATATTATCTGTTTATGCATGACTAACAGCTCGCTTACCCCATATCCTTGCCGAACAAAATGGCGGTTGTTTTTTAAATTTATTCATGCCCCTTTCGGCCATTCGGCATACGTACGACCAACACATGCGGCCAAGAGACTCCTACACAGATACACTGTTCGGCTGGTTCACAGACTAGTTGTAACCCGCGGGTCTATGGCCGGTACTGAACCCCCCGCCAGTCAGATGATTGAGCTGCATGTGACTCAACCCTCGGCTTGGAGACTTCGTGCAGCTGGTCGATATTATGGCTTCCACTGATCTGTCGTAGCCGGGTCTCACTCTGGTGCGCGCTGCACCTCGCTCTGGCGTCGCTGGTCTCCGCGCAGCAATGAGGACTGTCCTAGTGAGTCGTTCTTCTGGACCTTTGATTTGGGAAACTTCTCGTTCTCGACCGTAAACCTCAACGGGTCTCTAGCACCAGCGAACGTCTCCGAGGCCCTTAGTCGCCTTCTTGAACCACTTGAGGTTGGAGTTGCACACAGAACGGAGGCCACTATAAGGCATCAAATGATGAGACCAAAAGACCCACTTCCACGGCAACAAACATCTGGAGTCGTTTACCAGATCCAGTGCAGTTGCGGATAAATCAACTACATCGGAGAAACTGGAAGACTGCTCCGGACGCGACTTGCCGAACATGCGGCAGCGGTGCGGAGAAATGACGCCAACTCTCAGGTCGCGGCCCATTCGACGAGACCCGGCCACACATTCAAGTTCGATGAGGCCGAAATTCTCACGAGAGGGGATAATTGCGTGATCCGCGAGTTACTTGAGTCATGGTTCACGGGACCCCAGTCTATCAACAAGTGCAACGACATCCCCAGTCCATATTCCGTGCTGAGACATAGGCTGGCCAAAGTAACTGATCACTCGGGGAGCACGCAAGCCGATGAGCCAGATGGCCGAACAATCATCACGCCAGCATCCAACACGGGTGATGAGATTTCAGCAATTAACTGCTTGCATGCCGACCATCAAGCAATTAGCGCACCAGCGGGCAACAATTCTTGAGGAAGGGGAGCGCGGTTAATTACTATAGGTATGCGTTAGCATAGCGACTGCATCCTATAAATACTGCAACTTCCTGTGCACGAGTCACCCTTTTCTGTCCCTGTCTCTGATGATGGGTTTAAGTGAGAATCCGAAAAGTCGGGCTAATAAAGCCCTTGCTTTAGCGATCGCTTCTTCAACTAGTTCCTGGAACTCACATCTTCGCTTGTATCGGAACTTAAGTCCTGTCGTGGGCAGGCGAGGACATGTCTCCGTCAGACCAGAAGCTGATTGGCCTGCTCGGATGGTAGTGATTGACTGAGCAGCAGACATTTCCTCTCGGTTTTCAGGGATGGGTCGGAGGCAATGAGAGGATCATGCGGAGTCACACAATGCCGGAAGTACGATTGCCGTTGGTGCGCGCGTGTATGCGTAAATGCGCAAAGTCACCGTCCCTGCCCCCACCCTACTGTGGTGCACACGGTGGACATCGACGGGTGCGACGATCGAACCGAGTCGATGCCAAGGAAGCATTGCAGGTTGTCTACGGGACACCAACATGCTTCTCTAAAGGCCTACGCCAACGGATCCTAGCAACGGCCGAGGCAGTAGTTATACGGCTAGCGAATCCGGTGTTATGCTGTCAGAAAACCCTGACACAAGCGCTCTCTCTGCCGTGGCCAACGCCAACCTCAAGTGATGACGACATGCCGCCTCAAATCCCTAATTACAGCGATGGTTACTCCGTGTACTCAATCCAAGAACATTACTCAAAGACTCTTACCCCCCCCCCCCAGCTCTAGGAACCAAAACCCGCCGTCCTCGTCATGCGGGCGGTGCGGGAAGATGAGTGTCAATGACTTAATTGCCCTTGAGACACCTATAAACACTGTTGATTTTGTACATTTTCATTCCTTCATGTAATTGTATTGGCCTGACGAAGAATTACCGAAAACACGTGTTTGCCAACTCGACTTTTCAAATACGATTTTTGTAGATCTGCTTTTGCATAATAATGGCCTGTTTCCGATTACCCAGTGCTGGTACGTCCAATGACATTTCTACTGATAGTGAGTGGACCTTATAGTCTCCCAAATGGAACACCCACTGAATAGTGTTCGTAAAGCATCGACAAATGATGTCGGTAAGCCAACAGCCCAGAATATCGGAATTTTTTGCCTAGAAAAGATCTACTTAGGTAAGGAATCGCTTACGCAAGTCGTGATCAGTCTACGGCAATTGAAGAAGTGGTGTTTAATAGGAGCTTTACTGTGCAGAAGACCCATTGGTAGTGGAAGGACAGGTACAAGGAAGAGGCGATGATGCTGACGATGCGATTGGATGATATGCCTCAAGGTACGTAAGAATCTGTTATATCATGACCAGCAACCCCTGGCCCTCGCAGCCTGGTCTGCGCTGGCAATTCTTGGTTCCCTCCTGGGTATACAGGTCGTGAGCATGGCTGTCCAGTCATCTTCGTCCTTCTGGCCGTTGTGGTGCCGTTGTTAGTCAAAATCCTGGTCAAGTGTTTGTTGTAGACCAAGGGGTGTGGTGACACGCCTAGGAGCGGTTCCGGCCCTGCCATCCACCTGCGCCCTCTCCCGCCTCTAGTCTTCTTGACCCTGTCTTAACAACGGGCCCAGGTTGGGAATGGGGAAGAGAGAGAGAGGGCAGTAGATGCTGCGCAATTCCGCTCTTACCATAAACTAATTCACGTGCAAGCCACAGTACCTGCTTCAGCTTGCTGAGCAGCACACGGTGGACATCGTCGGGTCGAGCTGTTGTGTGCCAGAGATGCAGTGTTTCACCAGGCGCTCGGAGCAGGGTCACTAAAGTTCCATCGCTACGCTACTGTGGGGGTTGGTCGCGTGTTTATTCACAGGGTAGTAAGCGCACGCGGGTCTGTTTGATTTCTCAGAGCAAACAGACTCCGGCATCTGATGGCAGGCATTGAGGACAAGCAAACCCCACCCCGGTTGCAAAGCAATCAAACAAAGCGACCGTCTGCGCAGTTCGAATGCGCCTGTAGTTGTGTGTGCGATTTTGGTAGCCGTCACATAGTTTCGGCCTCTCTCTCTCAGAGCAAACTCTTCTGCTGATAGCACTTCGGTCTGTCAGATTAACTGGTAGGTATCGTGCCAGTCACTTGCTTCCTTCTCACCTCCGGTTGTCACCGGTGGGTGAGGGAGGAGGGAGTGCGATCATCCCCTCTCATGAGAATTTCGGCCTCATCGAACTTGAATGTGTGGCTGGGTCTCGTCGAATGGGCCGCGGCCTGAGATTTGGCGTCATTTCTCCGTACCGCTTCCGCGTGTTCGACAATTCGCGTCCGGAGCAGTCTTCCAGTTTCCCCGACGTAGTTGCTTTGTCGCAACTGCACCAGATCCGTTAAACGACTCCGCCCATACACCCCATGGTCCCATACTCTTCGGCCATCGCAAACGACGACGTTCACTGCCTGCTTCACGGAGCGGGTGCACAACCGGTGACATTCACGCAAATTAGTTTACGGCGATAGAGGACTTGCGCTGCATCTACCGCACCCTCTCCTCCCCGATCTACCTCGGCCCGATGTCAAATCAGAAACAAGAAGACCGGAGGCAGGATCGGGAGCGGTGGATTACACATCTACACAGCCCGTCTGCGCGTGCCGCACACACACAATGGGTCCGCACGCGACGGGCCAGAATTTCCCACAACGAGATATGGGAACAGCTTGAGTCCTAACTGAGTAGGCATACCGTAAAGGCCGTAGTAAGGAGGGACCAGGGTAGCCCTAACTCTCCGTCCTGAAGCGACTGAATTTTCCTGTCAGTTCGCAGTCTTCCAAGTCATACATTTTAACGCACCGTGATAGTCTTAGAGCGCGTCAGCTTGTTTCGGGTGGGGGATATGTGATGAACTTCGTGGAGATGGAGTCCCCTGAGTTGGCGTCAGTCTATGACCTCTCCCGTACGCGCTAGTACCCTCCCTAAGCCGTTCAGCCGTCTGGCGCGGAAATTGAGCGCAAATGATTGGTTCGGCGCAAGCCTGCACCTAGGCGTGCCGCCACAGTGTCTGGCGTTTGTCATGGGTGCGCAGACCGTATCTAGATCTAGTCTCCGTGTGGCCCGTTGCAGGGACCAAGTAGAACACATTCTACTTAAGTAATGATCCCTTGGTCCAGCTTCCAAAAGTCAAGACCTAGGAAGGGATTTGAACGAATTTTCCACGCTCGCTTGTCTTGTAACTTCCCGGCTGCGTAAGGGCTTTTTTCGATCTGACTGTCCAGTGAGTTTCAATGATATAAAGCGAAAGATCTAGCCAAAACTCGGTTTTGGATAAGTCATTTGGAAAGAGTTTGAGACGGAATCACCGTTCTGGTTTCGAAGTCCTAGACGGTGCGGACAAAACGAAACGTCATTAAACGCAAACCACAGTTTGCCGAGACCACAGCCAGTCAGCACATTTTTGATCCGAATGCTCTGATCTCCCGCTGGCGATCGGGAGACCAACTTGTCTCTCCCACAAGTCTTAAAGTCTTCCCGCCCCACGCGTCGTCCCGTTCCCGGCCCCAATAACCGTTTCCCTGGCTGCAAATAAACTACAGCCACGAGCCGTCTGGAGTCTACGGGCGGCTGACAGTAGGCTTGCTTACACCCTACCTACCCAAAATAAGTACCCATACTTTTGGGCTGGAAACTACACGGACTAAATGCCACCGTCCTTTATTTATAGCACTGCATGAAGTCAACATGCTTCTCTACCATCGTGGAGATGCTATCGTGGCCCTCGCTTGTTCCTAGGCGCCACTGAGTCCCGCTGCTAATTTTAGCCCTCTACTGGTTAGTCCTGTTTTTTTTTCTCGTCTGGATGAGACTCTTTATCCCATTGGACCTTCCGGACCTGTTCTCTCGGAACAGAAGACCTACCTTCCGGGCTGTTTATGTAAGAGGGAGGGCATCTTGTCTGTGCTTACCGGCAGGCTTTCAGTCCGACTACGGACAACGTCCAGGGAAGACGCACAATCAGATTGCAGATAGTTACTTTTCAGTGCAGTCTAGTTTTCTGCTTTTTTGGCAAATGTTTACTTTACGACCAAATGTTTACCATGGCAGGTGAACGTGAGCGTTAGCACGTAAATAACTGACGTTTGCTGCAGTTGAAGGGGGGGAGGGGGGGTTGTTTTTGCACCCTGGTACTGCCTGTATGGGCATGAAGTTGTGCGGAATGCTCGCTTCCAAACGCACTAATTCCGGATGTTGTGCGGACGGACATTTTTCGAGGCAATTTCTGCCTTTCCTGCTGATCAGATTCATTCACAACAAGTTGACTGCATTGTTTTTATTTCCTTCTAAGCACAAGGACTAGACTGCTTTCCTTCGTTTGCAATTACTGATGATGATTTAAGTACTAAAAACGCCTTATCGTCCCACAAGATCGGGGTGAGTTAAACTAACGCGTGAGGCAGCCTTTATGTAAGACAATTTCGCCTCAAAGTTCTGCCTAGTAACCCGGATAAGCGAACGCCAGTCGTCAGTCTTTCTGGCTCAAGTCTGTCGGAGAGATGAGATAACGCACCGGCCTTTCAAAAGGACAGAGCATATCAGCTACTCTGAGATGCCTTGGCACTGTCTCAAGGACCAAGGTACCTGTCCAAAGAGTCCAAGGTCGTAGCTTCCTGTCAAGCCTTTAAAATCTACTCATAGGGAAGAGGGCGACTTTCAGTCAGATGTTCCTTAGGTCCGCAATGGTATTTGGCAGATGCATGGTCTTGACAAAAGGGATTTGCGTGTAAGCTTTTACTGCCCACGAACAGGGATAACTGTCCTACTTCTCCGACTTACTTCCCTCGCATTATCGGAGTGGAGACAGTCACCCGGCTGCCACCCTCCCGCGAGCCAACCACACCATTTCGGGTGACTTTGTCTAGTTAATGAGCTCCTGGAAACACATTGAAACATTGCTAATAGGTTCCCAGTCTTTCGTAGGACTTCTGATTTATTCGACACGCTTCTAAATCGTTTTCTGCCTATGGGCTACTCCTATGCAGATGGGCGAATGACGCATCCTAGGGGGCTAAACTGACCGTTCCTAGCACATTGGTCGTTACCAGGTAGCCGTTCACCAACCCCCTGATCGTGTGCACCTCAGATTTGAAAACGAGTTCGTTAGATTATTGAGCATTTGGTTCGAACGCTTTACCGTTTGGACTACGAACGCATGTCCTGCTGATTGCCGCCGACAGTATTCACAACCACGTCAAAGAAACTTTTAACATAACTTGTCGAGACGAGAGCTGACCAGAGGGGCGGTTCTCAAGTCAAATGTCGAAGAGATGGGACCATTAGAACAGGCTTTACTGCGGCAAGGGTAGTAAAAACAACACAAGTTGGTGGCATCAACGTGTCCCTCTGCACCGAGAGCCCACCGTTGCCGTTGTGCTGTCAGCACGAGGTATAAGAATGCGCCGGAGTCATGTCCGGCTGCAGTCCATCGATGAGGAGGAGGAGGAGGAGGAGGAGGAGAATATCGATTGACCTCCCGGTGTTGCTAAGCGAAAGGACCGGGTCACACGCGATGCAAGCATTTGGCTCGATCGCTGTCTCCGTGCTGGATAGACTGCCACAAACTATCCTACACAAGGACTGCATGAGCTGCGTCAAAAATAGACCTCAGCCATGAGCTCTGGTAAGAGTGCAATGCAGCAGGGCAGCGTTTATTACTTTTATTTTGACCATATAATACGCAAATTCCGATGTTCAACACCGTGTTGGGGAGTATTACTGGTTCGTTCAGTTGTTGTCGAGATTTAGAGGGCTGTGAAAGGATGCGTAAATCAAACCAAAGATTTTTTGGTTTGTTTCAAAGACGGAGAGAAATAGCAGTTCGCTATCGTCATCCCGAATATTTGCAGGATCTTAAATCATCCGGTCTGCAATTTAATCATTGATCTCACAGCCAGAAGCTAGAGCTTCGGAGCTACCGCTAGGTGGCCGATTTTCGGAATTCATTTCGAAGGCACTCAGTCAACCAGTCGGAACTCTACCTGATTCGTCAGCGCGAACCGGATTAACTACGGTACGGACGGTAAAATCGGGAATAGGAACCCCCGGCAGTGTATGTGGCCTTGCGTTTCATTCGCGGAAGGGTACCTACTTCTGTGTCCCAACCCTAACCCTAACCGCGAACCTAATCCTGAAAATGACCCTACCTCTGACCTCAACCCTAAGTTTGATCTCCCTGGAATTTAGAGCCAGGTAATCTGCGTTACTGGGCTTTTAATGCTCCTGTCCTACTGATGAGACGTGGGCGGTGATCGTGAAGTTATCTGTAGATTTAATCCTTGCCAGATATACAGGTGGTGGGCATGGCTGCCCAGTCATCATCCTCGTCATTCTGACCCCCTGTTGGCGTGTTCTTGTTGTTGCTGCTGTTGTTGGTCAAAACCTGGTCATTTGCTGTGTGGACCAGGGACCGTAGAGTGGAACGCCAAGGCGCGGGCTAGATCGTGCCATTCACCTGCGTCCCGCACCCCGCCTCCGGTAGATGCTTCGCAAGTCTACTATCGCTATAAACCAATTCACGCGCAAGTCACCGTGTCTGTTTCACCTTTCAGTGGAGCACACGGGGGACATCGTCCGCAACGACGCTCGAACTGTCAGATTTAATCGTGCATCGGAGGGACCAAGCCTTCGTACCTGTGCCCATCTTCAGTGCACGGAGTAGCCTCATTTTTGGCAATATGTGGTCGGGTCTTTGTTGCTGATTTCAAACGCCGACAGCAGATTAACAGCAGAAGTGGAGTTCATAACACTTGTAAGAGGAAGGTTCGGTGCAGGACCGGTACCCAGCATGACAGCTAAATTGAATTAGAAGGGTGAAGCATTTTGCTCCTGGAACACAATAAAAACAATTCTACACATCAGGATTTGCAGTAATAACCAAGTTTTGAGAGTGTTTTTCAGCTGTTTTCTGTCGCTTCATAAGTTGAATAACGAAAGGTGGATTAACAGCAGCTTTAATTCGTTAAAAAAATTCGATATGGAAGCGGAAGGTCGTAGCTCAGAACGTGCAGTCTAGTCGATGAAAAACAAATCCGAAAACATAGAAGAAGAAGAAGAAGAAGAAGAAGAAGAAGAAGAAGAAGAAGAAGAAGAAGAAGAAGAAGAAGAAGAAGAAGAAGAAGAAGCAGGAAAAGGCCGATAACATACAAATCCGAAGACTGGGGATTTCAAAGGCAAAATCACACTTCCTCCGAGAATGAATTATCCACACAAGTCTGAATTTTTCCTCCGTGCGTAGACTGCTCGAGCACCAGATTGGCCTCGAAGGCAGTGCATCTGACGTGGAAATGACGGGTTGGGATTAAGTATATGCTCAGGGTTAGAAAGTGTCAACTGTTGTTTTAAAAATTCACTAGCATTTTAGCACTCCTGCTTTACTGGCAGACGTATGCACTCCGTCTAGCATTATTTCGAGGATTTATTTACTACCAGGCTGCTCGTCGTCCCGAAATTTTTTTTTATAAAAAGCGAGCCTTCCTCTTACTAAGGAATTGCGTGTGGGGGTGCAGGACAGTGAACCAATACAGACCTTTCAGCATCGCCGACCCCTCGGGGCGGTACAGGTCAGCGAATTTCATCCTGCCGACGAAGGGCCGACCAAAAAACTCTGCAGAACAACTCCTTCTTTGAAAAATATAGTAAGCCGTTCACAGTAATTTCTCTTTACCACGCGCACATACTTAATCCTTACCGACGAGACTTGGTATCCTGTCTAGCTCGTAGCACGCACGAAACATCCAAGGTTTTGCATAAACTCATAAACTCAATCACGACGAGGACATGTAGGCAAAGCATTCCTCGCTGATTTAATTGAAACGGTTTTTGTTTAACCGTGAAATGGGGCCTTAACCACATTAAAGACTATTTTATAGGCTCAACGCAACTGTCGCCTGATCAAGTCTGAGAGCCTGACCTCACTTACTGAGCAATGCTATTAGGGAAACGGGTTTTGCTCAACGGAACAGATTTGTCCTGTTGCTGACGTTTCGAAGAACCTGGTTTGATTTCCATTTTCAAAGCGTTTTATGCTTAAAATCGACCAGAATTTTAAATGGCTGGTCATGGTAGTCGGGCTTGAACTGATCGATTTTTTCTTCATTCGCTATCTCAGCCTTTTGGCAGATGTTTGCAAGGTTTGGCGGCCAGTGGCGTTACGCGGCGTCACCTCGAAGGAGAATGCTTTTAACTTGGCTGCCCCTTCAAGTGAGTTCGCCACAGGACCGTGTCTGCCAGGATTCCCCAAGTTTAGTTTAACCATCTCGTCCTGGTCTTTTAGTATGTAATGACGCAGGACTTTGTGTGCCGCGGGAAGGTCTAAATGTCTATTTATAGAGTTGACCTCTGAACAACATGCCTCAAGTGTGATTTTTGCTGCATTTGAGGCGTCTCGGCCTATGATTATCGCTCCCTGAACGTCAAAAGTGTGACGAGTTTCTCCGATACAAGTTTTAAACTGGGGTTTGGATCTAGCCTCTGAGTTGCCAGTTTGCGTTCACGTAGGTGGATCTCCAATTTGCGTCCAGTTTCACCGACGTAATTGCAGTCCACATCGTTGCAACACATTTGGTAGACAATTGTTGAAGTTTCGGTAGGGAGCGTTGAATTGCTGCCTGCGGTCGATGGACTATGCGTAATCCGGTGGATTTCAACAGTCGAGAGACCCCTTTTATATAGGAAATGGCCCTCCAGACTTCGAGTTGCTGCACTGTTGGCCGTCGTCCACCCGGCGCTAGTTTGGCTTGATAAAATAGTTTGGGTATCCATTAGCTCGGAGAGGGTTATGAAGGTATGGCCGTTCAGCACTTTGGACAGCTGGCATCTGCGAAGGTAAGACCCAAAAACATCTGCTTAATGGCTGAAACAACGAAAGAGGAAAAAATCGACCAGTCCAAGATCGATTAGTTTGGCCAGTCATTAGAAATTCTTGTCAGTTTACGAAATTACACGCTTTGAAAATGGAAAACCGACCAGGCTCTTCGAAACTTCAGCAATAGGACAAACCCCTCCGAGTGAGCAACTCCAGCTTGTCAGCTATTCCTCCAGGAACTCTCACCTTTGCGAACCGGATTAATGATATCCTTAATGACTCCATCGAAACTTATTAAGTCGGGCTGGATAATCTCGTTTAACAGAGGATGCTTTGAGATGGGCGAATTTACACTACGCTTTGGTAGTAGATCAATATTTTCTCTCCTTCCGGAAAAAAGGCAGACATTTTTTGCTTGTGTTACGGCGTCACGGAGCTCGCGATATACATATATATCAAGCTAATAATTTAAGAAACTGTTCATCACCCTTTCTTATATACATCCACATGCATACGCATACTCGTATATATTCGATCAGGGATGGGCGCACACCGATCTATAGGCTTCCCAAAGCTAACAAGCTCCATATGAGTGGCAAAGGTCACGAACAAGCACGCCTTCTCCATAATAATCCTGACTGAATAAATACTCGATCTGCAGCGACAGAGAATGACGGGTGGCGAAGCACTGATGAACTTCGTTTCTATGAAGTGCGTATGACCCATCTGGTAGGTCCCAGTGGTGGACCAACTGCGTCAGGTGCATTTGTACACATTTTTTTTGATTCTGGTCCCAGCCGCTGTTCAAGGTTATGATTGGCTGAATGAAGGCAAAATAAGCCCGAAACAGTACTGCAGCAATTTACCCGCATTCTCTGTCGTCCCTCCTCACTCATATATATGACATCTCAAGAGCAGAACGACTGACCATTAAACCAACAGATTCTGCCATGGCAAGATTCCTTGGGCTGCATAAAGTACACAAGCCTGGTGTTCCACTTCTACCTATAGTATCTTTGTGCGGAACGTCCACATTCACTCTGACCAAATAGCTGTTCCGACGCCTGGACTGTCTCACATCAGCCCCCGATACAACGGCCCGCTCAGCCGTACATTTCATGGAAGGACTCCAGGGAATACACCTTATCAAAGACGAAGTCATGGTATCATTTGATGCTTTCGCACTCTTAACCTCAATTTCTCAGTCTTGCAACTGAAACCGTCGGCGATCTACTTGACAGTCAACCTGAGGAGGGGATTAATAGGTCTAAACGAGGGAATCTTATTCAGCTGTTTAATTTCCGCATCAAAACTTATGTCAACTTCGAGGGGACGGTCTGCAAGCAAAGCAAAGGAACTCCGATGGGTTCGTCGCTGTCTGGTTTCATTGCTGAGGCTGTTTTTCGAAAGATAAATTACTGGCATTCGCGACCTACAGATCAATATTTTCGACGCAATACGTGGACAGTACCTTCGCCGTCCTCAAGCGCGAATTTCATGCAATCCTGAAGTGCGTTTTCCAGCCATTCAGTTCACAATATAGGCAGAGGTCAACAATCAAATAGCGTTCCTAGACGTCCTGGTCCACCGTAAGACAGACGAAAGCCTAAAGACGACGGCATACCGAAAGGTCACTAACACACGTCAGGACCTAAGTTACCACCCGTCGTGCCACAAACTTAGTTATGTGCTAATCCTTTATATGAGGGCGGAAACGCATCGCAGCGACGCAAACGACAAAGCAGCCGAACTCTATTATCTGCGGCGGATGTACACCTCCAACGGTCTCCCTCGCAGCTTCATAGAGCGCAGCAGACAGCCGAAGCAAGCTATGACTAATGACGAAACAACCAAGTGTGGCGGGCACTACCATATATCGAGGACGTATCCGAAGCAGCCACCTCAGAGTCGACAATAAGACGTCTGGTCATGGGACCCAAGGCACCTCTTTCACGAGGCGAAGTTTTCGATGTCGTCTACCGTGTCCAGTACAGTTCCTGTGAGGCTAACTACGTTGAAGAAACCGGGAAGTGAGTGCAGACTCCAATGAGTGAGCACGCAAGGGCAGTGAAAAAAATAGACTTGACGAGAATTTATCGAAAGTTAACGTGTTCCCGCCAAAACGGTCTTCTGAATAATACCAGGGGAATTTTCGAGATTCTGGTGTTTTTCCTCATCCTGATAACACAGACTTGGTCTGCCGGTAATGACGCTCTAAGTTCATCCACTACCTGAGTCTCTAAATGTGCTCTTTTCTCTAGCTGAGCCATAAAAGTGTGAACAAGAACAGGATTAACTGAACTCCCTTTTGCTACTCCATTCGTCTGTCTGTCTTTTCAAACGACCAGGTCATATTCAGTGCATGATCTCAGCAACTCGTGGAGTTTTCTATGTGACAAAAGAGGATCAGAATTATGAACATTTATGCTGCTGTCGAGGTGCGATGGGCGACAACTCCAGAATCTACAAATCAAAAGGTAGGTAAGACAGAGTCCTAGGACAAACATTACTGAGACTGGTGGACATAAACGCAGCTAAGGTGGCAGACGCATCAAGTCGTCTACCCAGGCCGCTGACAGCAGTTGAGATTGCCAGCTCCAACGCAAAGCGCGTGCGTGCGCTTGAGTTGTGTCCGCTTACAGCCAATCAGTGAAGAACGCAGCGTCCATTGGCTTCGAGCACTCATCACGCCAGTGCCAAGTCACAAGCGGTCCAAGCAATCAACTGACAGGGGACGTTATGCGGGCTGACGGCGGCATGGGTGAGGGGCTGCGCTGGCGATCACGAAGGCGGACTGCCACGACGTCTGTTGTTTCACTAAGCGGTAGATTTGCAGGTATTTATTCCGCTTTCACAGAAGTCATGCGCTTGCCGAAAATTTCGAGGTCTTCAATCTTCTCCATAAAATCATAAATGAATTTGCAAACTTATGTAAATCTCTTGTCCACCTACTACTTGTTATTCATGTTAGATGTACCATTAAGCAGCGGGAAAGCAATTATGAAGGTCGCTGCTGCCAATAAATCCTCATATGTGTGCTTGCTTAAAATTTATAACGCGAACGTGTGTGTCCCACGATGACCTCACCTGACTGCACGAACAAATGCGGGCAATTCGACTGACGGATTGATTGAGCGTTGCTGAGCTAATTTGCCTTCTGTTCGAGACTACTTTGTGAGGCATTTCTGGATGCTGTTCGCCCGTTGGCAGTTTAGCAGAAATTACCCAATTTCCGTGCCAGAATTAGGGGACTTAAGTTAACTATGGCGCCAGATCCATGATTTTAAAATAAACAATTTTTGTCTATCGTTGAGCCCGGACTGTGTCCTGTAGATCTCAGTGTGAATGTCGAACATCAATCCATCCTGATTACGCAACGAATTACAGAGCACCATGAGGTTGCAGTCTAGAAGCCGTAACAACGTTTAGACCACTCCGCCTGAATAGGACAAATCCGGACGGTTGCAGCTGGTTCTTTCTTGTTACATTTAGATGAGTTGGCCATTTGCGATTTTGGAAATCGGATATTTACGCCTTTCGTTGTTGCGCCTCTGTTGACTAAGTGTTGAGAACAGAGCTCGCTCTGATAGACGGGCGCTCACCGATCGTTTTTACGGAACTCACTCGTCCCCTTGTGCCCTACCGTCCAATCAGCAGCCGCACAGCGGCGCATGATATAGGCAGAGTGGTATTGGCAACAAAGGCGAGAGAGACTGGGACGGCCATTTCTGCCTTACTAGCTGTCGTCAGCCAGCCATACCCAACCCTGAAGTATGGAACACCTGGGACTCGATCCCGCGACCTGTTGGTAAGAAGTCCAACGCCCCTAACCCCTGAGCTACGGGCTCGTTGTCCTGTCGGTTGCGATCGGGAATGAACAATGGTAGAGGGGCACTCACCGATCGTTCATACGGAACTCACTCGTCCAGTTGTACCTTGGGGCTCTCTCCCGAGCCTAACCAGTAGCCGCACAGAGGAGCGTAATGTGGACAGAGTAAGATTACCGACAAAGACAAGAATTCGCTTTCTCATAAAGCCGGTGTCAGTTAGCGGTTAACAACATTCCAATGGAGTATTCAACCGCTCTACGCTTAAAATACAGGCTGGGTACTAATGCACCTATAAATGACTCCTGCCAGCTACCAGTAAGCCATTCGTTGACTTGTATGCATTTTCCTTACCTCTCCTTCTCCCTATCCCTTCAGAAACCCTATGTTTTTTTTACTCTAAAGTTTCCAAATCCTGGTGCCGGTGCGTGGCAAATTTCAGGATGAGAGCCTCAATCCGAATATGAGCAGAATTCAACGTTTGCTTATGGACATGCCTGTTGTGACGTGTTCATTCGTCGTTGTCCAAATTCGAAAATTCCAAATTTAGATTTGATTGGCTATTTCTAAAAAGCATAGCAGTATAAAGTCACCCATAAGCTTAAATTGACGCAACGCGCCTGAACACGTGAACCGTATGTCCTAGAACGGAAGCTAGCAGTTAGTTTGAGTGGTAATCACAATGCGTTCGCCTTCGGATACCAGTTCCCGATTAGGGTATTTTCCGCCTTGCCTGTAGTTCCCAGTTGTTAAATCTCCCTGTCTGGTAAAGCCTTCACCACTTCTCTACTTACAAGCAAACTCGAAGTTGTTTTTTCTCGGGAATGACAACTCAGGTAAATTATCTGTATGACTGTGCTGTTCACCGATTAATCTCTATGGAAGGACGGATCCCGTTTTGCGTGGAGCTCCAGTTAAGGCTTCACACAGATGGTCGCATAGCGAGGAGCGAGTACTAACTGAGGGCTTTTACTGAAAGGCATGAAAGGGTAGGGGGGGCGAAGTGGTAATTTCTGGCTTATTCGCCGTTATCGCTCATATGCCACTTTTGATACCGGTATCCGTGGGCACACTCAGCTTCTTCATTCGACACTAAACATCCCCAATCCCAGCCAACAAGACGGGGGCAATAGCTTAAACGGTAGAGCGCTTTGCTCAAATGCTCGATAACCATCAGATTCGGATTCATGTCTCACAGCTTCCAAAACTTCGAGCTGATGTTGGTTGGCCAGTGACCGAAAAATAAGAAAAAAATGACCGCACCCATTTCCCCCGACTTTGCGGCAAGCGTCGGTTACGCTGTCCGGGTCTAAAGTGTAAGCATAATGTGGGCACTGAAAGTACAGTAAGCCGAAGGTGGATGATGAAATTGTCAGCGACTGCGGGCGGAAATTGCAGACCCACCTACAAGAGCACAAATCGGCCACTCGGAGGCTAAACACCAACTCTCAACTAGCAACGCACGTTGGAGAAACTGCGCATACTTTCGATCTCCAGAGAGCTACCATCTCATGCCGAGGCAACACAAAAGTAGAACGGCTTACACTCGAGGCTTGGTACGCTGATGCCTACCCTATCAACCGGCATCTGGACCTTCCTGCAGCTTACAAAGTTCTACGTTATCACGTCAGTAGAGCTCAGGACCAAGTAACCACACTAGACTTCAGAAGGCCATATATAGACAGGCCGGAGGCGAGTCCACTCGGTGAGAAAAAACCAC
>CACRXP010000361.1:388595-408458 GCA_902702965.1 Spirometra erinaceieuropaei | reverse complement strand
AATCCTCACTTTGGTGCAGGCAAATCGCATGACCGATAAAGTCCTACAAGCAATTACGAACATCTTAGTATTTGACAAAAATGTCAGTGAAGCTTGACAGAAATAACGAGAAAATGCATAGATACTGGAAAACGGACTGAATTAGGTCATGGCTAACTGGAGAGATCAATGACATCCAAGGGATCGGGTAAGGCTGTATAGAAGTACTCTGCCACTTAAGGAGGTGGAAACTAGCTTGCGAGGAAAGACTTGTAGTTGTGAGTATCATTTCTTTCGTCAATGACCTCTAAATGTCCCATTCAATTTTGGGTGTGGTGAGGCAGATGACTAAACCTTATTGCTACTTTTCACGTCTTCAGACCGCAATTAAGAACAACCGCTGAATGCCTGCTTTTAAATGAAAGGGCTCTATAGCACGCGGATCGTGCTATAACGCATAGACAGATGTGTGTCAGCTTGTCGCTTTTATGAATAGACCACCCGGCAAATTGCGCACGGGGAAGTAGGCTTTAAACGCCTAGATATAATGACCACACCGACTAAAGTTTTCGTGGCATCTACACTTTGTGAACGTCCTTCATTGCTAATACCGTTGATGTGTAGGCGTCACCCTGCCTATTACCCACTTCCAAGAGTGATTGACAACGGATTTACCTTTGTGTAACTAACACCTTGCTGAAATCTCACACCGATGAGGAAGGCGCCCAACTATGCAAAATTCGATTTTGTCAGAGGAAAACATCACTGTAAATCCTTTATAGCAGGAATTTACTGAATAGACAACTCCGAAAAAGCCAATCAAGACGCCATTGTGTTTAATGAGTGACGATGCCCCAAATACAATTAATCGGAGGCCTGTTGTGCTAATAGGAAACACAGTACAGCATGAAAGTCTTCCAAACAAAAGCGACAAAGGACACCATGTCTGTGTGCGTCGCTTCCAACTATGTCCATAAATTTGTGAACTTGTTGACGAAAATAGATAAAAACAAAGACAACTAGTCATCACAACTGGCGAGAGCATGGAAAATGGCTTTTCAGATCCCAAATAAAATTCCTAGTTCCCTCTCCACAAGGCAGTCGTAAAACGGCTAACATCGTGTTAGTCCACAACTGATCCTGACAGCATTCTACTCGCCCAGGGCTAGCCCGGTCGCCCAGTCACGGGCTAGTGTTGCGATTGACTGGATTTTTCAGCAATCCTAGCGGACACTGTCCAACGGGGACAGTAGGTCGACGCGCCTTCTCGGGCGAATTGAGGGCGTTTTAGCCCGAGATGATTTAAGTTGCTAGACAGGGGCCTAAATTCCGGACAAAATGCGTACGTACGCGATAAGGGAGCCCCCAGGCGTGACGTGGAAAATGTACTCGGGTGAGCATCAAGGCGGGGGTGTAGCAGAAAAGCTACTTTCCTCGCACAGATCGAGTACTCTCAGCTAGTCAGGTTACTAGTTCTGCACTAGCCCGCAAGTCAAACAGGCTAGTAAATGTCTAGCCCTGGGCGACTAAATGATATCAGGGTGACTTTCTAAGATCCCCAAATGGAGGTAATGCAAAAGGTTTAATTAAGTACCTGGGTGTTGGAATCCACACCGAAGTGGTCAAAAACCTTCATAATCGTACACCTGTCGAGTTCGATGTTATTCCAAGTTGATTTTTTGTCTTCTTCCACCTGGTCTGCATACAGGAGGAGCTTTCGGAAACGCCTCTTTTCGAAAATCCCCATAAGCTCTGGTCAAGTAGACAAAGTGAAAAAAGAACATACTAGAGTTCAATGCCTCAACTTCATCACACGGAACCTTGTATATTTTGTCGGACCCATCGGTTCCTTTGTACACATAGCTACCCGCAACGGATTTAAATTCGAGGTAGCGAGTCACGCCAGTGTGGAGGAGCAATTTGACCAATTTACCTACGAAATAATACCGTGTAAAACGAATACCTTCGGCCATCAGAAACTTTGGAATAAGGTCAACATTCCAGTCCCGACTTCGGCCATAGCGTTCATCAGAAGGATATTGTTTATTAAAGCGCTCGAATAAGTTCTCAAGCGGGTTGACGGACGTGCTCTCTCCACCATAATAGTTGTTCCTATCCATATGCAGCACCTTTTTCCCGGCAACCGACATCAGGCCGCTGAGAATGCATTCCTGAAAAGAAATAAGACAAGCTAAACGAGAGAAACGGACCTTAAGCCCGGTCCCAAGGACGATGATGTCGTATTCCTCATCCATTTTGATTACTGTGCCTAAACAAAGAGTTTCAACAAACAAGGCTCGGATTTCAGGAAGCCCGGTACATCAAAATTTTGCAAAGGCGAAGGGAGTTTCCAAACTTTTAAGGATACTGGCAAACTCCCAAATATTTCAAAAATTCCTCACGTTGACCGGGAAGATGCGGAACTCAGGCAATGCGAAAGAGTGCTCAGCTGAGGCATAAGAGAGGGAAAGACAGGAAAATAAATGCACGATTCTCTTGCATTCTATCCTCTGAGTCAGTATGTTTATGGTTTGTGCGGTTCGGTTTTGGACAGCAGACTTTGGTCAAACATTTAAGTGGTTGCGAGAGCCCGCCTGTTCGCTTCAATCGACACATCTAGAATCGCCTCCATCTGTTTCTGAATTTCTCGTATACGCATTATAACCCTTGGTCTTCTATCAGACAAACGTATAGAAGGCGTCACCCTGATTCAATTGAATTTGCTCTTCCAGTTTTTATCCGTGACAAGAACAAAGGTCCAGAACCCGATGATCTGCTACAATCCTTTTGAGGCTTCTTGTCCTTGTGCCAGCCGCTTCGATTTGAAACGGATTTGTAACGAACTCACCACTAAAAAGGGGCATTTGAGTTCATTTCACTGAGGGAAATAGGCGTTTGTCTTTGGGTGTCCTACCGACAACGTAACATTGAGTATATTTTACACAGACGCCATGTCCGCAGAAATAGTTGAAATGCGACCATATTACCATAACAAACTGAGAATGAGTAGGTCCTGGTAACAAAATCAAAAAGTCCTCAAGAGCAAGGTTGTGGTTTACCCCTTTGCATTGCGGAACGCCTTCGAAAGATCCCCGTGTCGCTGCCCATAACTCGAAGGAGAGAGGGTCATATTTGTTGGTCGGGTTGTGTAGAGAAAGAGGCTTTGAGTTCTCTCAATTCCAGTGACTTTTTCTCGAACTCTTTGGATGCCCGCGGCCTCCAGATTTGCGTTCCGTATACCGACTCTGTTACCGCATGACCCCCTCATACGCTGGACTGATAGCGGGGCTAGGCGAGGCCCACTGCCCATTCAAATAGGAACATATGAAGCATTCAGGAACCACGCGTTTGCTGAAAACTGAAGATCGGCAATGGAAGCAATAAAACCCCCCTGGCGTATATTTCGCTGAAAAATAAGTCATCGAGTGTAAAACAGGCGATATTTTCACGATATACTAGACTTCTATTTCCAACTTATTTTAGACTAGGATGACCTTAATTTATCGTGGATTTGCTCATGTCATTTGCCTATATCTGTGCGCTGAACGGCATGATTGTGACCACCGTGTGCTGCGATCGATTTGCTCCCAACTTAGTGGCAAGTTAATCAATGCCAGGTTTATGTCCTTTATTGATGTCTGCGAGTTAATGTTTGCGACTTATGAGTAGTTTTACAGTGTCTGCTCACTCGTTGTCTAATAGTGAAATTATGGGTATAGTGGCAGACTTAGTGGTGATAGGGCAGCCTTACACGTTGTGTATCATTTTCTGTTAACTATTGGAAGAAAGCATAAAGCCTTTGGAGCACCACTTACCGACGCATTACCACTTACTCATTAATATTTTGATGAGTAAGTTTGTCTTTTAAAATAAATATGGTCAATAAGCATGGTTATTAATTCGTTAGTTTAACTTCTAAAATGCAGCATTAGTATGCAGTATAAAGCATGCGTTTCTAACGAGTGCATTTTTTATTTGCAGGAACCAGTCGGGGAAGATGGACCCATTTTCAAAGTTCACGCCTAGCACAATGATTCCATGAAGCTATTACCATTGTGTACATCCATCGGCAATTTTTAACTATTTACATATAATAAAATAATCTTATGCTTAGTATGTACTGGTGTCTATTGCACTATACGAAATAGTGGGGACCGCGCTGGACGCCTAAATACTCTAAAGTAGAAAGGTAAGGTCGGCTGGAGTTTGGGGGTTTCGATGTACCACAATTAAGGGCGATATAGAAGCGTTTCGCGGGGATGCGCTGTGCACGCGAAAATCAACTTTGTTAAGAGGTCCCAAAACTGACGACGAGGAGGCGTCCCCCTGAGCAAATTTTTGCGGTGGCGGCAACAATATAGGGAATTCCCCTAAAGGAATTCACGACCAACACTCAGGCGCCTGTCTTACGGAGAAGACGGTAATGGGGGTTTTAAGAATGGGGTCTTTAGGTGGGTAGTAAGCAGACATTATAAATAAAGTAGTTGTTTGTTTTGTTTTTTGAGCCGAAGACGCTTAACTGTACTGACATATACTAACCAAAGGAAGCGGGGCAATTGAAAAATCACGTTAGTAAGCTAGCTGCCTCTACCTAAATTCGGTATACGAGTCCGTCGCGTGTCTGAATCCGAAAACATTGAAAATTTTAATCCCGCACGGTTTGAATTGTGAGGAGCAAGAAGGGCATTTTCAATCGAGTTCCTCACTGGAAACAGTTGGTCCCGCATCAGAAACTGGATTTCAAAACGCATTGTTGCCTTCCACCCTCAACTTTGCTCTCATCGTTGCCCTCATCGTAAGACTAGGACAGTTTTCTCAAACCTGGTGATTCTGCTGGCAATCTGAGCCTAGCGAACACAGCCTAGAAATCCTCCATATCGTCTCGAACTGTCCACCGTACCTTTGGAAGAGGACCTACTAAAGGCTGAGTCGATAATTTCTGCACTGCTTTTTGAGCTGCTTAGATCTGTACACTTGGCATATTACCAAAAAGTCTTAGCTAAAAAGTTCTCTAGGTCCTGCATTCTTGAAATTCTCCAACAAACCCAACCATAACACTTGGCCCTTTGGCGACGTTTTTTCTTCGATTCCTGCGCCTTGTTCCTTTTCCATAACTTCACGGCTTGACTGAAATAAGCCCTGACGTCCAAAATATTGGGCCCGAGTGCGGAGTCGATCCAGCGATCATCCTTCTTTAGTCAACTGCTCTAACCCCCCGGCCACAGCAGCCCGGCGGCGAGCAATATCACATAGTCTTTTTGACTGTATAGACGCAGAACATGAAGTCCAAAGTTGCAGTGGATGCCAGATTTTGGCCGTCAAGGTCAACTATCTTGAGGAAGAAATCACAAAGATGAAAGCCCAGTTGCGATGCAGTCTAGACCAAGCGGACGCTACGAATATGCCTAATAGAAGAGTAACCAGAAGTAGGGCAAAAGCTCCCAGCATAATAGCACGCCAGCACCTATCACGGCAGCCTCAGAACGAATAGCTAAAAAGCGAGAAAATAACGCACAGAAAGCAAACTCGAAAACTGAAGAGAAAAAGAAATAAAACTGCAAAAAGGCCAAGGAAAACGGACGGCTACTTCTGGAAGATGCCTTCGTAGAGGCCGAAACAGAGACATTGACGGACGTTCCGTCCCGCATGACAAATGCTGTGTGTCCAAACACCGTTGCTGATTCCCGGAAATAGTCCGAGCTTGATAGACCTAGTACGAGCGGTGGAATCGATTCATCCATCAGAGGCACAGAATTCTATCCACAGTCTTCTCTGCCAAGCGCTTCTTCCAAGGTGGTCAACATAAGAGTCAAACAAACAGACGGCGTAAGCGCATCTGCTCCACCATCACCAGCGCATAGTCCCAGAGCGTTACGTCATTTAGGGAACCACACTTCCGTAGAAAATAAAAAAGAGACCGACAGAGAAAAATGTCTCATTATTCAGGGGCTCCCTGAAATACTCCCAAGGAGTGGGTTTCGAAAGACCTATCACTCTTCCAAGGTCTTCTCGACAATATTTTGGAACCCACTGAGGCTATTGAAGTGATCAAAGCCTTCCGCCTTGGAAAACGAGCAGATAATCCGTCAGTGTCGATTCGTCCCCGGCCTCTTAAAGTTGTGCTGGCCAGCAGCGACCAAGCCAGTCTCATTCACTCCAGGCGATTCAGGACTAAAGGCTCCAACCCAGGTGTTTTTTTTTCAACCGGACAACTCGCCAGCGCAACGGCTCAAACATCGTCAACTAGTTCTAGAACTAAGAGGCTCAGCGAGAGGGAGGACAGTTTAGTTATATACAACAACCAAGTACGGCGGCATCCGCCACTCTTCCTTTGGACAGGTCCGGTCCGAATGACCGCGCAGCCGACATATTAAGTGAAGGCGCCCACCAAAGTGTAACCAGATCATCCGTCGGCCGAAAAATGAAATTCTCGTACACCAACGTGCAGAGTTTGCTATCAAAGTTCGACGAGCTGAAGATCCACCTCTGCGATCTATCCCCTGTCGTAATCTCTCCAACAGAAACCTGGTTGACCCAACACGTGGACGATCGTGAGTTGGCATTGCCTGGCTACCAGATGTTTAGAAGGGATAGGGAAGGGCGTCAGGGAGGAGGCGTAATCAAATATGTAAAAAATGGGATAAATGTATCAGACAAAACCGACAAATTTTCGTGCAGTTCCGAGGCAATCTGGCTGTCTATTAGAGTGTTGGGCTCGCCTAGCCTCGATGTCCTGACAGTTTATCGACCGCCGAGAAGGGACAACATGGCCGAAGCTCGCCTGCTGGAGGAGCTCGAAAAGTTCGCTGCGCTCCCGGATATCCTGATCATGGACGACTTTAACGCGCCCCATATTGACTGGAGCTCGACCCATGCAAATAGCTCAGAACAGACCTTCGATAGGAGTTTTCTGAACACGGCACTGAAGTTATTTCTCACTCAATACGTCATGTTACCAACTAGGGTACGCGAAGGCCAACAAGCAAACTGCCTTGATCTTGTCCTTACGAAGTCACAGGGCAGTATTGATGAGGTGCCATGCCTACCCCCTTAGATAAAAGTGACCACGTCGTTCTTCTATGGGATTACTCGCTCTTTTCCATGCCCAAGGAACCCGTGACAGTAAGAAGAAACCTTTGGGGAGGGGATTTCGACCAGATGAGGGCTGAAACTTAACGCATTGAGTGGGAGTCCTAATTTGTTGGAAGCATACTCGTAGACTGGCAACGGTTCCGAGAAATTCTGCATGAGCTGATCGTAAACCACTGTCCGCTTTCACGGAAGGGGTAAACTAACAGACCTCGATGGCTTACGCAAGCCTTGAAGAATGAAGTGAATAAAAAAACGAAGGCTGTGGAAAAAATCGCTTTCTGACTGGAGCCCCACATCTATATGCGCGTACAAAATTCAAAGAAATCGAGTCAAGTGCTTTATCCTCAAAACTAGAAAGGGATCCGAACGGGATCTGCTTAACCGTGCCGCGGAGAACCCTACATTATTTTACGGTTACATAAGGCAGTGCACGCGGAACAAGGACTCAATACCACTGCTTAAGACTGCTGAAGGCGAACATCTCACTGAAGACAGAGCGAAAACTGATCATCTTTCAGAATGTTTTCGGTCTCTTTTAGTAGAGAAACAGAATTCAACCCTTCGGCCCTTCAGCCCTTCGAAGACACCACAATTATGGAGACCGTTCAATTCACTGGGGGTATGGTCCTGACGGAGTTGCTGAGGCTAAAGGAATCCAAATCACCAGGTCCCGATGAGATTCCAGCGAAGATTTTAAAGGAACTCGCCGGCGAGTTGGCTAAACCACTTTCCATGCTTTTTCATGCGTCCTTCGAGGCCGGATATCTGCCACCCGACTGGAAGTCGGCGTGGATTACGCCGCTGTATAAGGACGGAAGTCGGGTCTCTGCGAACAATTACGGACCTGTCAGCCTCACCTCCACCTGCTGTAAGATTATGGAGAAGATAATGAAGCAACAATTAATGCAGTTCCTTACAAAAAACCATCTGCTTTCCGATTCCCAGCATGGATTCCGCAAAAGCAGATCCTGTGTGACAAACTTGCTCTACTGTCTGGAACACTGGACTAGGGCTGTTGATAGAGGAGATAGGGTGCATGCCATCTATATCGACTTTAAAAAGACCTTCGACAGTGTGCCTCATCACCGCCTTCTATACAAACTTAGCCGTGCAGGACTGCGAGGTAAGCTTCTGATGTGCATTCGAAGCTTTTAACTCGGCCGCTCTCAAGCCGTCCGCGTCGGTGACCAGCAATCTGCCGAGGTTGCCGTTAGGAGTGGTTTTCCTCAAGGCTCTGTTCTTGGCCCTATACTGTTCCTTGTATACGTCAACGACTGCGCAAACTAACTGGATTGCGATGTCGCAATGTCTGCTGATGACATGAAGATCTGGAGTACCATATGAAGCGAAGTTGACGAGGCGTGACTGCAGACAAATCTGGACCACCTCGAGCAATGGTCGAAAGACTGGCTTCTACCGTTCAACGTGAACAAGTGTAACTTCCTACGCGTCGGCGGAACCAGTTCTCCTAACCACACGGTCTCCTGTAAAAGTAATCCAATCATTTTTAACTTTTGTAGGTAGTTTTTTTTCACCCCTGAATCATCATGTTTCTCAATGGACTACTAATTCAGAAACTATGAATTGCATTTTGTAAAGATTCGGCCTACCTTGTCTAAAACTCGCATGTAAATTTATTTTAACTTGCTTTGATTGGACCCCGACGGGTCTTTAATAAAAAATTATCTATCTGTCTATCTTTATCTATCTACCGTCTGACTGGCAAACCACTGCAAGAAGTCGACGCCCAGAAGGACTTAGGCGTATGGATCACAACCTCGCTTAAGTCTTCGCTGCAATGCTCAAAGATAGTCTAGTCGGCAATGTCCATTCTTTACCTCGTCAAACGGGCGTTCTCCTCCTTTGATGCAGACTGCTTCGCCAAGGTCTTTCAAGCATTTGTGCGATCGCATCTGGAGTTTGCTATCCAAGCATGGAGACCCTGGACCACTTAAGACTTCGGCATACTCGAAAAAGTTCAACGGCGATCAACGAAACTTGTATCTGGGCAGTGGTCACTATCCTACGAAACACGATTAGCAATCTTGACCTAATTCCTTTGAGTTACAGACAGCTACGTGTGGACTTGATACAAGCTTTCCGCAACGTGCGCAATCAGGGCTGCTGCCTCGCATTTGGAGACTTCTTCGAGTTGGCGACTACGATTTACCTGAGAGGAAATCCACTCAAACTGCATGTGACTGGTGCCCGGCTAGACACACGAAAGTTCTTCTTCCCCAACAGAACGGTTGCAGCATGGAATGCATTGTCTGAGGATGTTAGGTCAGTATAGGTCAGTATATTTTAAGAGTAATTTAATTTAATTTATTAAATGCCAGGTTACAGGCATTGTCAATGGAAGCGATTAAACACAAATCCGACCAGCAGTGAAAAAACTCCTGAGGTAAAGAAATAAAAATATAGTTGATGGTGGTTTTCATGGTTTGGAGGGTTCAGGAGAAAAAAAACTGCTGGCGGTAGATTTTCGACCGTCAAGAAGGGGGGGAGGGGGTTGCACGGTATCGGAGATTATCGGACGTCAATTCCTTTCATGAAGTTGGGAATAGTCAAAGTAGAGGCGTTGAGGAACAGCTGGTGTGACCGGCCATAGTGTTCAGAGACCAAAAACGCCATCGCTACGGTACAGTCGATCAGTGGATTCAAAACCCAAAATTTGAGGAAGCTTTTCTGAATGCAAAAATCGAATAATAGTTCTCTTAAATAAAGGATAATTTTGCAGAGTTTTCACACTCATTGGTAGTTTATTCCAAATAGCAATTGCATTTACAGAATAGAACCGACGATATTTAACAGTACGTGCCAGAGGCAGAAATAAGAAGACCTCACGGTGATTGTTACGTCGTGGGTGGATATGATGTCTTAACGAGGTGAGTGGGTTAAATGTGTGATTATATAAGAGTTTAAATAGCAAAAATAGTCCCTTTTGTAATCTACGGAACCATAAAGGATCAAGGCCCGTAAGCCGGCAACGTTCTTGGTAAGACAAATGTCGGTGTTCTGGGGTTAAAATTCTCTTGGTAAAAAAAGTGTTGAACGGATTCTATTTTCTTCCGCTCAGTAGCACGCATGAGTCTAAATAAAAACGAACAGTATTCCAGGCCAGGTCTAGCGTACATGTTGTAAAGGCGCATTCTGATGTCCCTAGTTTTAAGGTTTCGGAGGATAAACCCGGTCGTTCTACGTGCTTTGGAGACTATCAAGGCACAGTGCTCCGAGAGATTGAGACTCTTGGAGTATGATACGTCCAGATCCTTAATAACCCCAGGCACATTTATGGCGTGACCGTCAATGCTTAGTTGAGGTTGGCGGTCGTCGCCAACCGCCATGACTGAGCATTTATGCCAAGAAAGAGAAAGGCGCCATGTGCGGCACCACTGGGCGAAAGCCTGTAGATCGCTCTTTAGGAGCTCAAGCACGATGTCACGATCTGCCGGCTTATATCGATATGCAACTTTAAGATCATCGGCATACATGAAAGGCTTACCAGTCTGAAATAAATCGGGTACATCATTAACGAAAAGGCAAGATAAAAGCGGGCCGAGTACACTACCCTGAATGACTCCACTGCTCACACGTGTGGAGTTGCAGATGGTATTGGAAATCTTAACTCGTGTACGAGTGCCCAGGTAAGAGGGTAAAAAATTCAAAAGTTTGCCACTTATTCCGAAAGAGGACAGTTTCAAGAGAAGAAGAGCATGGTCAACACGATCAAAAGCCTTAATGAAATCGAAATATACTGTGTAATGTGCAAAACCATTGTCCCTAGATTGGAGAACATAGTCAAAGAAAGAGAGATGACAGGTGTCACAAGATCGAGCTTTGAGGAATCTATGCTGAGCAGCACTCAGTAGCTTATTCACTGTTAAGTGGCACATCATCTTATCTTTGATCAATGTTTCTAAGATCTTCGAAACTGCGGGGAGGGTGTTTATTGGCCGAAAGTCATCAAATGATGTAGATTTGCCGTGCTTAGTAATGGGCGAAATGTGCGATTCCTTCCACAAGGTAGGATAGGTTTCAATTTCAAGAGCCAGATTAAATATCTTGCATAAGAGGGACGGGAAAATCGTATTTGCATCGGCTTTTAAAATGCTTACTGGGGCACCATCAGGGCCTGGACTATAAGATTGACGAAAACGCGTGCGTTTATAGACTTTGACGAAGAAGCCTTCTCTAAGACATTCGGAACATTCGTCCGGCCGCATTTAGAGTACGGCATACAAGCCTGGAGGCCGTGGGCTGTTGAGGATCAAAACTGCCTCGAAAGAGTCCAGAGGAGAGCCACGAAGATGGTTAGGGGTTCAAAGCTCCTTCCCTTATGCAACCCGCCTAGTAAATCTGAACCTCTTTCCTTTGAGTTACAGGCAACTTCGCGGAGATCTCTTGCAAGCCTTCTGCATTATAAAGGGGTTGGATTGCAGTCTGGCCTTCGAGGACTTTTTTGAATTTGCTACCACGACCAACCTCCGAGGTCACCCGTTAAATCTGCACACTCAGCAGGCACGGCTGGATGTGCGGAAGTTCTCCTTCTCGGTTCGGGTGGTCAAACCATGGAATGAGCTTCCCGCAGATGTTGTGATGTCACCATCTTTACAAAGTTTTAAGAAGAATCTGGACATATTTATGTTCCGAAATGACCAAGGGCGATGAGAAGTCGAGCTCACCCCCTGTAACTCCTTCTCATTTTGTCCCACCATTATGGGCGTGTTCGAACTATTTCAGCCCAGAACATCTATCTGTACACCACACATTTTTTACGTTACAAATAGGGTACTCAAAGGCTTACGCCTATTTCCCTCAATAAACTGAACTGAACTGAACTGAACCATCAGGGCCTGGACTATAAGATTGACGAAAACGCCGAATCGCAACAGTCACATCCCACAGAGTGAAAGTTATAGTTTCTAGAACGGCCCCGGTCAATGGCTGGATAGTCGGAAGCGGAGTGGTCGAGTCTTCAATGAACGTTTTGGACAGGAAATCATTGAAGCTATCAGCGGTTAACTGGGCATCAACTATGGGATTTCCGAGAGCGTCTCGGAGGATGGGATGCTGCGTCTTTCGGTGAGTTCGTATTTTTCTAGAGAAAAGTTTCGAGACATTTAACGAATAGTTTTCGGTAAACTGGACCTCTTCGGCTAGCTGTTTTTCTTCAGACAATCTCTTAGCTCGATCAAAAATACCACGAATCAAAGGCAGGACAGAAAAATCGTCCTGAAGATGGAAACGTCGATAAAGCCTGCGCAATCGGCGACGAAAGGGTAAGGGTAGGAAAACCACATCCCCAACATTAATAATTTTCTTACGGGGGACAAAACGAGAAATAAGCGAATCCAAAATTTCGAACAGTTTTGCAGTGCAAACATTTACATCCGAACTAAGGAAGAACTCAGTCCAGTCCTAGGAATTAAGGTGTGTTACTAATTCGGTTGAGCGAGTTGATCGGAAATCGCGGAAAAAGTTATACTTTGGGGAAGACGTTTTGTCAGCCTCGAATTCCAACGTTTAAACAACTATGTCATGGTCTGAGCCCCCGAGTGGGCCTAGGGATGACACCGACGATGGCATGCAGCCTCTACAGAAAAGTAGGTCATGTATGCTTGAGCCTCGGGCGGGAAAATCGACAACCTGATTCCACATCCCAACATCCACAGCCTCAAGAAAGTCTTCGAACATTCTGGGGCCTGAGGGCGGAGACCAGCGGACTTCGGGAAGATTAAAGTCACCCGCAATCACTTGATACTTAAAGCTTGAGTCGGCCGCAGCATGAAATGCCTGTGAGAGTAAACGATAAAAATTTTCGTTGGCGTTGGGAGGGCGATAGGCGCAACCAACGAGTAAAGAGAACTTATTTTTTAGTGCAACCTGGAGCCGGCAGCTGCCTTCTACTGCGGAAAAATGCGGGAGATCCAACGGCAGAAATGTAAGTGTTTGCTTAACGTAGACGCGGCTGCCCCCACCACGGCTATCTTGGCGATCATTTCGAATGCAATTGTAGCCTAGAAGCGTGAGTTCAGAGTCAGCTACTGAGGCTGATGCCCACGTCTCAGTTACTAAAACAATATCAGGACAATGGACGAACACCAGAGTCCGAAGCAAAGGCATCTTATTAAGCAAGGATCTGGCATTTAAAACAAAAAGTTTGAAGGGAAAGGCTGTTTGTTTCTGAGGGAAGTGGGCTAAATCGTCCAGTTCTGGGCTGCCCACGAAGCAAATGGTCCGGATGCAACCATCCGGTTCTGCAAAAAATTTTGTGGCATCGAAAACTTCTGACGTGGATAAAAAGGGATTGGACTTGGGGGAGGAAATGACGGGCAGGCGAACTGGTAACCATTGTTGGCCAACTTATTTTCATCTGAAAATCCGCGGGGCAGATACCGCAACACATTCCCGCCGGAACGAAACTGAGGATCGGATGAGTTAACTGATCCAGTATAGACATTAGCGTGAGGAATACATTGGTAGAACGGCTGTGGAGGAAACAAGTTAGGGGGTGGGGGACGCATTGTTTCCATTGGAACAAGAGGTCTATTAAACGGTGGGAAAATCGGCCTATTCGGCCTAACAGCCTCGATATGAGGGCTGGGGGGCAGTTGCGAACCCGCTACGTTTTGAGTCGAGGTATTTGAGGCACTGTTAGCCGATTGTGGAGGAAAAGATTTTATAATGGTGCTGGATTTATTGGGTGTCCGAGTGGCTGAAACAGCAATTGGATTTGCCTTTGACTTAGACACATGCTTAGGCTTACTAGGGGTTGCTGGGAGAGTCGATAGAGGCGTGTTTATACCAGGCGTGATGGTGTGTTTAAAGAGCTCAGCATTAAAAGTAGTCGAATTCCCTACGAAATTGACTATGCCGTGATGTGCAGATGCCGCAGATGGTGTTGTAGAGGACTTATTCAGACTGACAGTAGGTGTCATTATCTTGGTGCTGGTTTTTGCCAATTTTAGTTTATTCAGTCTTCGCTGCAGAAGTGTGAGGTCTGGCGAAACGGAGCAGCGCCATTTACGGCAGAAGTCTCTAGTCATCTCCCTACTCGACAGGATAAAATCGACTTCAATCATGGAGAAAAGAGTTACTAGTATCGGCGCATTACGGCTAAGCGAGCGAAGTCGCCTAGCTTGTGCGACACTGAAACTCAAGCCGCAACTTTGTAGGAACACATGCGCTCCCTCCATAGCAGATAAGTGGCTCGGAATGTTTCGCAGTACGAAATTATGCTTGCGCTTAATTCTTTCCTCAGTTTCCGAACTTATTACCCCAATAAGTTTAAAAGCTTGTTCAATTACTTTTTCGGAAGTGCTGTTTATGTCGCCATAAATCAGCTGATCGATTATTTCGCCGGCTGATGGCCTGCCACGACTAGCAGAGGCGTATTTTTGGACGACTGAAGGGTCGAGAGGTTCTACATGTACTAAAGGGATTTGTGAGTTAATGAGATCTGCAGACGGCGAAGAACATACGCTGACACCTGCTGTGTCTTCAGTCACGATTTTAGCACCCAGAGACGGTGGGGAGGCCGCAAGCTTTCGCCTTTTAGCACGTGCTCTGCGGGGCATTACAGACAGGAAAAGCTTTTCGTTACAGAAGAAGGATCAAAACTTTGCCAACGTACGGTAAGGCGCACTGAATAGCAAGTACTATTGTTATTTGACTATGAAAAATAGAAAGATATAGTAGGGAAAGGAGTCACTGCAAAGATTTTTTTACAAAATACGACTACGTTGCCAGACTGTCAAACAAAACTGGGATAAATATTACCTTATTTTGAAAGGTGACTTTTGAAAGGGACTCAAGTAAAAAACAGGCATTAATTGTTTAAGAATATCCAGATAAATGCAGAGCTTCACTTATCTTTGAAATTGAGCTGCGCCTTGGCCCCTTGCGCGTTTGGCGGGAGGTGATTTTACAGCAGAGGACTTGTCGCAGTAGTCATTTACACAGCGTCTTTCGGTTACTTCATTTTTGTTAAGCTGCCTGGTGCGCGTCAATGACGTAGCGGTAGCGACAATTTCAGCGTCACTATTGTGATCAGGTTCGAATCCGTCCCGAGGCGGATTTTTTGCCCTATGTCTGGAGGACCCTGAATCGACTACCATTATTAAGTCAATAAACTCGAAACTGGAGAAGATGACTTGTTCATTCCGTGCAGAATAGTGAAGGAAAGTTCGCAACTGGACGAGGGAGCATCGTCGCCGCGGCGGCGGCGTCCACGAGAACGACCAGCTGTGTGTCGCGAAGGTCGCCGCTGCAAAAGTGTCGTGGCAGATTGTTTACGCTGTGGTCTAGACTGTATCCGCCTGTGTTACCAATCAGCGAGAGGAGTTGCGTCGATTAGCTCACCGCTATATCATAATCCCTTTTGAGATATCGGAGATTATGGATGAGCGGCTGAGCAATTTTTGTGGTACTAGGCCCAGCGCCTGGGAATCTACGATTTCTCCATCAGAAGGGTTGGTCCGTCGGAGCTGAGAAGCAGCGCATTTCCTTTGGTTATGAGACCGTAGATCACCTTTATTGAAGGGAGTGGGTCTTCTGTTTCATTACGGTCAGCATACCCCTGGCCATCTTAGGCCTTACGAACCATCCAGGTGTGGTACGTCTCCCAAAGTGGTTACAGCTCGAGGAGGTGATGACAGTCGAATGACAACTTGTTTGCATATGTCTGATATTCTGTGCAGGTTTTTTGCAGTCTACACATTTCGTCGAGCAATTTGCGGATGTCTGTGTCGTTGTCGTAGACATCCGGAGCAGTGGCTTAGGTGGTATTCCACTGTTGACATCAGCAAGTCTCTGCAGTGGCGTTGTCGTCCGAGGACAACAGTTTTTCCAAGTACTGGGTTAACCGATAGCTAAAATGCAAGCGGTGAGCAGACAAATTCAGCTGAATAGCATTTAAGTTACCTCGTGGTCGTTTTGTTTGTGGTCTCCCGCAGGGTTGCAGTTGGAGCCACATCTTGGAGAGGACGAAGCGGTGATCCGTCCAGCGTTCCACGTCACAGACAGCATTGGTCACCAGCACGTCTTGCCGATCTCGCCTTCGGAGGAGGATGTAGTCCAACAGCTGCCAGCGCGCGTCCGGGATGCGTCCAGTTAGCCTTCTTTCACGTTTGAGTACAGAAGGTGTCAGTTAGGAGAAGGCGATGATCTGTGTGGGTTCGAAGAGGCGGAAGACCACTGTATTGTAGACGGCGACTCCATGGGAACTTAGCGCATCCCTCTAGACAGCGCAGTCTGTTCCAACGCGGACATTAAAGTCACCAAGGACTGTCAGCCTGTCCACCTTCGACTCAGTCGCCAGGAGGGCGTTCAGGTCCATGTAGAATTGGTTCTTTGCTGCGTCAGAGTCGGTCATCGGGGGGGGGGGTGGAGTGGACTCTGTCGATGATCGCGAATTTGGCTTCTCAAAGAGGCAGACTCAGACTCATGAGCCTGTCGTCGATGTTCTGTGGCAGACAAGGCAACCGTCCCACAACGCCGCTCTGGAAGGCAAAGTTAGCCCCTGCACTGCATCGCTCTGTCTTTGGGCGGCTCTCTAGAAACAGTCGTAATGGGCAATCGCCTCCCCTAGTTGACCATGTTCGGGGAGGCGCATCTCGTTGAGGACAGCAATGCCCTCCTTGTAGCACGCCAATTCTCGAGCGATTAATGCAGTTCCGGCCGGTTGCCCCTCAGATTGCTTAGTAGGCATAAAGTGGGCAGACTCACCTTCGCAGCTTGTGTGGTGGGGCGGGGGGCGGGACGTGGGTTACAGTCTGCGAACCACGGAATGCGTGCAGATAACGTTATCTCAATGTCTGCTCAGGGTGCTTTTTCTAGCCCCATCCCCGCAAGGCGGTAAACATTTCTGTCTCTAAATAGGGCTGCTAAGACACCCTAGTTGGCGGCCGAACTCCACTTTGTGTCATGGCTTGATCCACTGGGAGATCGACACTACAAAGTCTGAGCCGCCTACAAGATCACGTGTTGCCCTATTCGTAGGACTTTTTTAAGTGAAATTGGGGGTAAGGGAGATGTGCGAAGGAAGGGCGGGGAGGAGGGAGGAGGGAGGAACAAATAGGTGAACGGAATTGTCGGGTGTGGACACACACAGGACCGACTGATTTCATTTGGTTTTGCTCCTGGTAGAGGCGGTTACCGGACGTAGCCGCTAAACAAGACCTATCTTCGGAGAACCACAGATTAGTCAGATGCCATCTAATGGTCATGTGGAGCAGACACTATTTACATGATATGACCTACCATGGCAAGAGCGGGTTGTACACCGTAGTTCACCACGTCTTGACGTTGCCCACACGGAAGCAGGATATAGCTGCGGTATTCTCGCTTGTATCGATAGACTGGGTATTTTGCCAACTCAGTCGTCTTACTATCCAGACAGAAACGGCTTGAGGCATGGTGCCGCCGAACAACATCTTTGTCCTTTCGTAGTTCCGTCCAAGGCCCTGTGTGCAGGATTATTCGGCCAGTGGTGAGTTTGGTCCCCTCAAAAAGGACCTCCAAGCAATGCGACATAGTCTGCATGAGTAAATTTCGAAGGGACAAGTCCTCATCTTACCTGGATGTCATTCGATGACTAAATGCTGTGTACTGTGTCGTCTATCGAATAGCTAAAGAGGACTTATAAGAAAACACACATTGTCGGACGCTAAAGTTGACATTGATGTATTAACTTTCTTCATAATAAACTTGAGCTTAAGTGCACGTGAGTAGAAAATATACCTCAGCGAAGCTCGTGAACATGGGATTTTAACCTTTCTGAAATAGACTGGGTTTCCAATAGCTGCCCACCCAGCTTCCAGCCCTTTCAAGATATTGTCAATTTTTCTAATTGGTCCCAACTGGTGCGCTCTCCAACAAGAGATAATCACATTTTAGATCTAATCTTTACCAAAACTGAGCCCAACTGAGCACGACGGAATTATTCTGCGCTCCAACTGGGACAATTTCAACTTGGATACCATCCTACAGTTACAGTCTCTGACATTGATACTGGAACCGTACGTACAGACTAACTTTGTGCATTTTTAGAATATTTTTTCACGCATCGAAATTCGCCTGGAACCTGGATTAAGTGCAATTTGTTTATCAGCACGGTCCAACTGACAACGCAACTGGCTACGCAACCGATTCACGGTATACAGCCTAGAAAACCAATCGCTCAAAATCCTTCAAGGTCTGCAGTTATTCAAGTCCCACGAGATCTGGAAATGGCTAAGTCGCTTCTGATTAAATTCAACAAAATTTATCGGATTTTAAGTATTTTTTCGCTTATTAAGTTTTGAATACTCACTTTAATTCATCATATATAAGCCGACGTATTCGTTATAACATCGAAAGCGAAATTATACCTATTATATCACGTCGAACTTTATGGATTCTCAGCAGGCTGACTGTAGTAGTACGGCCAGAGACGACACCTCTTTGGAAGATTAGTCCGGTGAGTTGTCCTTCGCATCCAGACCCTGTGCTCGCTCTACCTTCGCCTCCAGCCAACGACCAGCAAAGCGTGCAAAAAGCGTAAATACCGCAAAAAGTGTGAGGTACGAAGACGAGCCTTGTGCTGGGTGCGCAGATATTCAAATCAAAGTAGAACAACTGGAAAAAGAGCTTGCTGATTTAAGGACGCTCGTGCAACAGACCGTAGTCGGCCAGAACGTGTCCAGTGTTAGAATCCCAAAAACGATGAGCAAAACGCAAAAAACGCGAAAAAATATCTCCTCGGGGGAATCTTCAAACACGAGTAGCAACATAACAGCCAAAACCGCAGACGCCTGTAACAGCAGGAGAATGAAAACGAAGCCGCCGATAAAGGGAGACTCGATTCCCACGCACGATGTCTTAAGCGATGTCGCAAAAAAATTACCTATCGCGGAATCCATGTCACCTAAGCCTCTTGCTGTAAGTGATGGGATTTCTGTTCTGCCTGGAGACGATATACCTGGGTCATCCAGTCTACTCTTGCCATCTTGTTCTGGCAACCACCCCGAGCGCACTACAGAGCACGTGTCTGAATGTGAAGACATAAACCAGTGGGTAGAGGGGAGAGGGAAACGCCATGACAGGATTCTGAAGTCCCAGCCAGCCCTGATGGGTTGCTCGGCACAGTCGGTAGAGAGTAAAAGTGTGCGTCCAAGCGATGACTCCGTAAATCGTCCTCGCCCACATGCAGCGCATTCACCGGAAAGACAGAGTAAGGAGGACCATGCTCGCCAGCAGTGTCTGGTTATTCAGGGTTTGTCAGAATCGAATGCAGTCAGACCTGAAGACCGTGTCTCAGAGGACCTTGCTTCTTTTCATGGTCTGCTAAATCATTTACTGCCGGCAGACATGGAAATAAAGGTTCTGAAAGCATTCCGGATAGGAAAAAGGAGTGAAGACAGGACAGTAGCACAACCATCTCGCCCTCTCAAAATTATGCTGGAGAACAAAGAGCAAATCAAGTTTATCCTCTCTAAAAAAACCGATCTCAGAAACACACACAAACAGGTTTTTTTTAAACCGGACTATTCACCAGCGGAACGGTTAAAATGCCGGGAACTTGTCTTGGAGTTAAAATCAAGACTGAAGGATGGCGAACACAATCTGGCTATCTTCAAGGGGAAGGTAGTTCGGAAATATATGCCGTTTCAGTGGAACCAGCCTGTAATACTACGAACGACGACAGCTACTCAGCTAAAACAGACACCCTCGTTGAACCACCTGATCATGGCGCCAACACAAGTGAGCCCGTAGCGTCCAGTGATCTGACTGAAACAAGGCATGTAAATG
>CACRXP010000361.1:343618-378889 GCA_902702965.1 Spirometra erinaceieuropaei | reverse complement strand
AGGGTTGCAGACACAGCCTTTAATGACCCTAATTATGTACAATAATTTCTCTAATTTATACTATATATAAAGTTGCAAACACTTCAAATGTGGCCGGTTTTTGATACGAAACTGATAATAAGGAATCTCTTCTGTTCACTGTTAGTCATTACGGAAAGAATACATGGCAAATTGTTTTATAGAGCTGGATGTGAGAATTCATGTTGTAACGGCCGGTGTCTGTCGCAAATCAAGCCAGCAAGTTTTGTTTTAAACATTCAGATTGTGTCGGCCGTCACCACCTTACGTGGTGGCGAATTTTATGATCGGACAACCCGTTGACAGAAGGAAAAGTTCCTACGATCTAACCGCGTGCGTTCGCTTTGGACTTTATAGAAATGGCAAACTCAAAGAAGTCCTCCGGTCATAGTGAGCGACCCTGGCCTCGGATGATCAGGAATGTCTGGAGTAGACAGCAGTCTAGTTGTCTATAAGATAAGGGGATAAGCCAAACACATTCAGCCTCTCCAGGTACAACAAGGACTTTGGACCATCAGCCACCTTCGTTGCTCGGCGTTGCACCTTTTCGAGTAGGTCATTATCTTCCTCATCCATGGCAAAGCTGCTAGCATTCCATACTCCAGATGGGGTCTTATAGAGACGCCGACAAGTCTTCGGAAGAGTTCGGGAGGAAATATCTAAATGTGCGTCCGATCCAGTGCAAGGCACCAGTTGCCCTCTGGATCGTCTTCTTACACTGTTCTGACGGCATTCGATTTTTGGTCGTCCTTACACCCAGATCTCGGTGTTTTTCGGCAACTTCCAGTGCCGTCATGTTTATATAATACTGATGTTTGGGAGAGGCATTTTGGCCGGCGTCTAGGTGTACGACCACGCATTTGGACACATTAGACTTTAAAAGCCGTCTGTTTGACTAAATACCCAATTGTTCAATATTGGATCGCAACTTATTTGTGTTCTCAACAAACTTGACTTCACTCCATATTTTTATGTCCTCCGAGAACATGTGAGCCTCGCAATCTAATTCGCTCGTGCAATAATTTGCGTAAATCAGGAAAAGTAGTAGGCCTAAAGCAGGACCCTGTGGGGTGCCACTTTCTATTTTTACCTATCCCGAGGTAGTGTTACCGACGACGACTCTGCGTACTCTAAAAGACAGAAAATTCCCTATCCATTCTTCCACGAATTCCTACATCCCAAATCTTTTGTAAAAGAAGCCTGTGTGGGACGCTGCAAACCTTCTTAAATTAAAAAGTGTGAGGTTCACTGGATAACCCTTATCCGTGGCCCTTGTGCATTTCTCGTGCGAGTAAAGAACATTCGTGAGGTAAGAGCGTTCTGGACGAAATTCGGCCCTAACTATGATCGATGAAAAGTGTAGTTCCTTAACTAAGGACGGTAAGAAGGGAGAAAGGGGGTAAAAGGAGATGAGGTGACGTTAGTTGGCGAACGGGTGGAGAGGCAAATGAAGAACTAGGTTCTCGGGTGAAAACATTTGAAAGGAGGGATGTTGTAACTCGATCGTCGGTCTACAGTTTTCCGTCTGCAGACCTAAGTCAGGGATCAGTTCTTTGGTTCTTTTAGTACTCCGTATATAGTCATAGAGAATTTTGTGGTGTTCCAACGAATCTTGCAGTACGTTCAGGTCGAACTTCTCTTACAGTTTGATAAAATTTTTGCAAACGTCACGCTGTTGCCTCTATTTCAGTAAGTGCTGTTCGGAGCCGGTTAGTCAGTAGCGTCTCTAAAAAAGATTTATTTTTTGAAAGAGTCTTGTAGGTTCAAGTTTGTTTACGTTTTGCGTTTTGTGATTGCCCCTCTTCGGGGAGGACAACTGAGGTAAACAATCCTTTTCAGCAAGGAACTGAAAGTCCTCCAATGGTCATTTGTTCCACCATACAGTTCTGTTTCCAATGACACCTTTGACGCTTCTCTTCTCAGGAGTGGATAGTTCTCCTCCCAAACGTTTCTCCCTCACCTATCAGGCAAAGGTGGTTTGGAAAACAGTGATTACCTGAAGTGCAGCGCAATGTGTTCACTTAGCCCTAATGGCGGCCAGTCCTGTAGATCCAGCAAATTTTCCTCCCCTAGGGTAAAAATAAGGTCAAGGCAGTTCGACTGCTGCCTCCCCTAGCCCGCGCTCGAGAGATAACGTTATGTAGCCGTATTGGATCATAGGATGCGCCAAAGGGTTCTGCAATATGCATAGCCCATAGTTCCTTTGAAGCCCATTAGCCTCACGTTTACGCACACCCCTCCGTCGATTGTATTTTAGTCCACAAGTTTCCTTTTTACACTGTACCCAATTTTACGTTACAAACAGTGTGCCCAAAGTCTCACATCTATTGCCTCCATTTAACTGATCTGGAGGGAAAAAGATGAGGGTGCTGATGAGGTACGAAGTCAACGTAGCTTCTGAAGTTATGTTCAGACCTAGCCGTACATAATGCTGCTGTAAAAAACGACGTCCATAAAGATCAACGCAGTTAAAGTGCCCCGTGAACGTATACAGAGCATCAACGGTCCAGATGTTGTTTAGAGAGATGCAGGTGGTCGGAATACCCACGAGATGACGAACATTCCAATGGTAGTGAAAAGTAAGATTGGGTTATACAGATCACGATCATTTCTGATAATCGTTTTACTGATAGAGGGGCGCTCACCGATCGTTCTTACGGAAATCACCAGTCCGGATGTGCTTTACGGGCTCTCTCTCGAGCCAAACCAGCAGCCGCACAGCGGCACATGATATAGGCAGAATGGTATAACGGACAAAGACAAGGGAGACGGGGGTGGCGATTTCTGGCTTATTAGCCGACGTCAGCCAGCCATACGCAACCCCGAGGTGTGCGGCACCTGCGGTTCGATCCCGCGACCTGTTGGTTAGAAGTTCATCACCCCTAACCACTGAGTCATAGGCTCAATCTAATCTATTCTTAAGCCTATTATCAGTCACAAGATGTCTGCACAAGTTCTGCTGCTGTAGTACATGCCTGTCTGTATGTAACTTTTGCCCGTACAGTAGGTGGGCTAACTCATGAAATGTCAACCGAAATTCCGAAATGTTTTTTCGTCTCAAAAAGATTAGTTAAATAGGGTCGCCAGACTAATCAACATGCAGCATAATTCTATGATAATTCAGTTACCTCAGGATGCCGGCTTTCGAAGGAACCTCTTTCCGGCTGCATGCAAAAAATATACTCTGTAAAAATGACTACTCAAGTAGCATGAATTTTATTGATTTTCGATGTCCTTAAATATTCAGTTATATTTCATTGAAAACATGCATAAAAGTATTCAATCTTTTGTTCCTTTGGTGCAACATTACGTCTTCTTCCAATTTTATGTTCGAAGGAAGGGTATATTTCGGTTTTAAAATACTTTTCCGATTCCCGAATAATTTTGAACCCCGACCTGCCGTTACACTTGCATTCAGGGTTTCCAATCTACGAGCCGTTTATTTTCCGCGTACGGGAAACCATACGATTCTCTACGGTATTAAGGGGGCATCATATGGAGTTCATAAAATTTAGCAGTGGATTTGAACCGTATTGTTAACGTTACAAGCCATACTGGTAAACGCAGAGACATGACGATTTATGAACGGCCATTTCACGGTATTAAAAATCTCACAATAAGAAACTTTTTAAAGCCGAATAATACTCTTTCTTCGAGTAAATAATTAGAAGGAGACATAATCTTCTACTGAATAAGCAAAAAATGTATATTGTTATGTATGTTTTCCATGAATTATAACTAAATTTTAAGGGGATCGAAAGTAAATGAGAAAAAATGCATGCCCCGCCAACCCCCTCAAATATGACGGGGTTAGAGGCGTCTATGAAGGGGCTTGGCGGGGCTGTGGATGGGACTATGGCGGGCATTCTACTCGACAGTCCCGCCTGGTCCCACCAGCGAAAAAAATGCGCAGGGGACGTCACCTTATCGACCACTTTAGGCACCCCTTTTAAAATATCGACCTGTATAGTCAGTCGTCTGAGGCGCAGTGCCACACTGTTTCCACATGTTGCACGTCAAAACCCACCAGGCGTACTTAGAGTACTACGGTATTACATAGTTCTCACACTGACCAATAGTACCCCGTGACCTCCTAACCCGCTAATCGACACCCAATATCAGACACAGTACATGCGATGCAAATTCATGTGAATGAGGTATTTATTGTAGTAATTAAAAGCAATTGGAAAATATGTACAGTCATAATAAATGTCAGTGCCGTTACTTAGAGGCTTCTTATTGCATGTTCGAGGCGTTAGCAATAGCATCTGTGGGTCCCTAGGTACCTCCGGATTGAAAGGACGCAACATATTAAACAACTTCTGTGTATAAGACAAAGAAATGTGCGCTCCGAGGGTGAATTCTTGCAAAGCCCCCAGAAAGGACTTGCCTCCATCTGCGTTTGTATCCTCCATGTCTTCCACGGACTCTACACCCATTATTCGGTTACACACGTTTAATACATACCGACAGAAATTTCAGAGCTCAATATAGGCGTTTTTTGTTCGGGGGATTGATTGTCAACTGGCGTCGACGTTGAGGGAACCTCTGACTCGGACTCTTCAGTGGCCTTCATCTGGAGCTTAATGCGCTTGTATATGGTGCCTCGGTGATAGCCACAGTAATTACGCCTCATAATTGCTTTGGATATTCAGTAAAAAACGATAAACAATTTGTATAAGTGGACTATGAGCACTGAGGCAACAAAGTACATACACTGGCATACAAGACGACTACTTAAACTGGCTGGTGAGAAAATACTCAAAAAATGGACAAAGGATACATAAATTAATTAAGACAGTTATCAAGAGCATGAAAACAGCATTGGTTGACGTACGCTATTATTCGCGACCGATTGTCAAATATACGAAGTAATAACACACACACAATTTGGTTGACAAATAAGAGTTTTCGCATTGGGCGACGCAAACAAAACCTCAATGTATTGGGCTCATCCGCAGTCACGTTCAGTGGGTGTAAACGGATGCTTTTCCTTGATTTATAAGTTACTTTTAATAAATGAGCTCTTTTAGTGCCTAAGAAGATACAATAAGTGGTGCCTTTGAAACAGAACTTTCAATGCAAATACGCTTCAAAATGCTTCAATCCAGAGGGGACTCCGTCCCCCCCCCCAGCCCCACCTATGAAGGGGTCATGTGCTGGCAGGGATAGTTTTTGCCTGCAGCCGCAGAGAGAAGTTCGTTTGAAAGTCGGCAGCCTGAGAGATAACTGAATTATTATAGAATGATGCTGCATGGTAATTAGTTTTACAATCCTACTTAATTTATCCTTTCGAAACGAAAAGGCATTTCGGAATTTCAGCCGACATTTCATGAGTCGGCTAAATTGGCTCCAATTCCCTCTCGGGAGTTACTTAAATTGCAAAAAGAGGTGAGGTAAAAAACGAGTGCAAACGCACCCATATTGCAATTTTATAATTTGCTCTCTCCATTGCTTGTTGTCCCATGTTCCTGGGTTGTCTGTGTAGAACAAAACCAATAAAGGTGGACAGACATAGAGAATGGACTTTCCCATTGTTCAGTGCTGGGATTGTGTATAGGAGTTGGATTGTCAGAGTGACATGTTTGCGGACGATATGAAATCTGGAAAATCATCCCCACTGCTACTGATGAGATTAATTTCCAAGAAAATTGTTGCCGATTGGTACGGTTATCCCCAGATGACTCCTGTCGTTCGCCTGGAACAGATGCATCTTGTTGCATACCGGAAGTCGACGTCGGGTCCCTGATAGGACCGGAACAGATTGACTGAATCGGTTGCGCTTCGGCGAGCTTGGTCGGCTTACCATTGCCAGTGAGTTAAATGCACAAGACCGAACAGAAATGCAACTGACATGTTGTGACTGCGCGATTTTTGTTAAGCTGTGTGCGGCCATCTTGTCCTGGACGATCAGAGGGCCTCTTGGTGTAGCTGTCGTGAAATGCTAGTTGTTCTGTACTCGAGTTGTCCCGGCCTAAGATGGTCACTTCTTAAAGGTCAGAAGTGCGGCCAGTTTCCCTATTGTACGTCGCAAACTTAAAGCTTGGGTCTAGATTTCGAGTGGCTAATTAGGGCTCGTGTGGGAGGACCTGCAGTTTTCATTTGGTTTGCCGATGGCAGCGAATGGTCGAGCTCCAGGTAACAGTCCAGAAGAAGAAGAAGTGATCGCTCGAACAAGACATTTGCTGGTCTGATGTTTCAAATTCTCACTCGGAATCATCAGCAAGGACAGTCGCAGATAAGAGGGATAAATGCACAGGGAGTGCAATCACATACCTACGGTAATTAGCAGCACTCGTGTTTATCACTGGTCTCCAACGCATTTACACTCTCCCCCTTTTTAAATTATTTTACAGACAACTGTCTTGGTTAGTGTGAATGACAACAAGTCCTTAATTCCAACTAACGACAATAATCTCTTGCATGGGGTTGATGTAATGTGCCCAATCTGGTGGGTTTCAAACAGTCAAAAACCGCCTACGAGATTTTTTAAATACAGGGAATAACCCTTCAGACTTCGGGTTTCAATCGATATACTAATGGGCTAAAAGTTAGTTATTCCTTCGGTCTCGGATACCGGACGTCCTAGCTCCCAGTCTATGCTCAAAAATTTCGTTAATCATGAGCTGAACCGGAATATTAGATAAAAGAATCGGTGTATCGATCTTTACATAACATTCTACATCTTTTTTTGAAAATATACCGTTTAAATGTTTGGTTATTGCCAAATATTGGCTTTTACAGATGTGTCTGAGGTTCCGTATTTGAGGTGTAACTAAAAGTTTGGTTTCATTTAATGGATGAAGTGTAGAACAAAGCACAGTGCTCATTACGAAAGGACACTGTTCAGCACATCAAAATAAGCTCAGATTTAAAAGACGATATTTTACGAAATCGCCAACAGCAAGAATCGTCGGGCGATTAGAGCGCTTTAAATCTGTCAGCAGAGTAACATCCTGGGAAAAGTTGCCAACTATCCATTTGTTATTGCCCTCTTTCGTGGCCAGAAAATTATGACCCAAAACTGCATGCTAAGGGCATGAATGGGCACAGAGATTTTAACAAAATTTACTGGATAATGGGGAAAATAAAGCGGGAAATTAAGCACCAGATACGTTTATAACAGTATCGCTGGATCGATATTTTTTATTTGCGGGAATGCACAACACAACCTAATTTGCGCGATGTATAGGAAATACCAGTGACAAAATCACATAAGGTTGTTAGAGTAGGAAATTACTTTGGGTTATTGTTGAGGCTAGAGTCATCCTTTGCCTCATGTAATAAAAAATCTCGCCAGGGTATTTCGAACTGGCCAACAGCTGTCAATATCTAGGAAAGACTCGGCGTGCGCAATTGTGACTTCTAAAATCTACCACATACATCACCCAGCCTTGCGGCCATTGAAAACGATATTGTTTGTCACATGCATACGAAACACTTTAGATAACGTTTGATTCCTTTAAGGTAATACTAATATTTTGTTTCCTCGCTCTTCTAATTGTCATCGTTGGCGTATCTGCGCTTGTGGGATTACTTTTTAATGGGCGAACGCATCAAGTTTACATCGTCTTCATACTCTGGTCTATCCTTTTACTAAATACCCAAGAGAAGGAGGGGCGACTTTTCTTTTCTTCCTTTATGGTAAATTGTATGCCACCAACGACTGACGTCAGCAATATCTTAAGGGCCTGAGGGGATGAGGGAGGAGAGAGTGCGAAAATGCAGCGTAAGTATGCTACCACTGTAAACTAATTCACGCGAAAGCCAACAGGGCCAGGTCCTTATATGCAGCTTTCCCTGAGGCAGCTCTGCCCTAGTTGTCTCTAATACGGGAATGGTGGTAGGAGGGGGTTTACGGGTGGGGCCATCGTACACGGCCAAAATTGGACCACTAAAATGTAAGAAAAAAGCTGTAGATTGAAACACGACGAAACTTTGAATGAGGTGAAAACTAACCGCTACGCACGAGTGTGTGCAGGAGATCTAGTAAACGAATGGGAAGTGCGAGCGCAAGGCCAAGGCGTAGGTAAAAGGGTGCAGGAAAGCCTTCCGCAACGCAGACATGGATGCACCTAGCCTAGCCACTCGCTGGATTAGAAAAGACAGTGAACACAATCCGCTTCTCATCCTAGCCACTCGCTGGATTAGAAGGGAAAGAGAACGCAATCGGCTCGTAGCCTAGCTACTCACTGGACTGAATAGGAAATGCGCCTGGGGAACGCAATGAGCCAAGCAACTCGCTTCAAGTTAATCACACCTACTGAAACAAAATCAGTAGGTTAACAGCATTAAGTAAGCACACATGGCTGCATATTAGGATCTTACCGTCAACAGCTCTGCGTGAGCGTTCATGGTCACGAATGGAGGCCTCAGGAGGTGTGCAATCGCCATCGTGTGTCGGTCCCGGCAGACAGACCGCTTGTACCAGCCTCTTCTGACAACAAAGAATTGGATTCATTAACCGAGTAGCTTCTGCTACGGCATTTGGATTAGTTTGCTGGTGCCCGGTAGATAACCTAAAAGGTGTCTTTGACATCGACCCGGTGATTCGTGTCAACTAAATGCGGGAGGGTAGAACTTGAAATCGACCCGTTTTCGCCTGCGTTCGTATATTCTCTTTTTAAGGAAAGTTGTATCCAACGCAGGATGCTAGCTCTACCATCGATTTCAACGATGCTTACTGTGTACTAAACCCTTCTTCGTTATATCTTGACTGAAAAAATCTGCTAAATCTTCCTGGCTGCACTAGGTAACCGCTACCTCGGAAGAGATTAAAACCAGATCTTTCAAATTATCACAGTACTAAAAACGTAGAGACGAGTCCCAGTAAGCAGTCGAGGATAAGGAGACACGATCACTGAAACAAAGGCTTTATTTGCCTGACGTTTCGGAATTCTGCTCGAACTCATCACCAGAGACAACAGCAAACATGGGTGGTTCACGCATAAGGGACTGCAGTATATATATATATATATATATTTGGTGCAGTCGTCATGTTTCCGCATACCTATGAAAATTTAAGACTCCTGCTCTCAAGTTGCAGCTCATTCAAAGAGATCCGACCCCACATTCAAATTCGACGAGGATGAAAGTGTAGCAACAGGTGGCAATTGCGGGATTCGCGAGTTGCTCGAGTCAGGATTCACTGGCCCCCCCAATCTAGTAACAGGTCCTATGAACTTCCCCTTCACTATTCGAGGCTGAAACATCCTGATGCACCTGATGAGCTGTTGCTCAATTTTTGGTACCAATAAATCCTGCCTTGCACGCTCGATTCAGATTCACCCTGGGGAAAAAGTGCTTCACATCATGTTTCCAGCAAAATAACGAATGGGTACTCGGAGGAAGCTATGATGGGGTTGCAGCATATGGTTAAGAGTGTGCAAACATATGGTTTCCCTTCCAAAAAGCGTCTTTAGATAGATAAAGCAAGTGTGTTTCTATCAGCGACTCTGGCATAAGCCAGTTACATTACGCGTCTGGAACTGTTTTTTTCTCGGTAGTGCAATTAACGACGAACTACTATTTTAAAACAGTAAATCTCCCACACCCGCAATGTGTACACTTAGATCGTGTTGATTAATTAACGACAAAGCCCCAGCCCTTCATTATCCCTGCGGTGAATAGTTTTAAGGCGATTATTCTGCTGGATGAAGAATTTTAGTTAACGGATCATGCGAAGTTTAATGCTGATCACATTAAATTGCATCCCTCGATGAAGCTGCCTTCAACAGCGGGAACTTGAAACATAGTAGCATGTGCTGTTTTTGTCGTTTTATTCATGATTTAGGGACAAATATCAGCAAAACAGTTGAATTTTGCTTTTTAAATAGGCGAGGTTTGACATGAGAATTTCTTTTAATTTTTTTGCTGAAATATATCGCATGACCAAGCTGATGTCTTCAGAGTTGTGTTCGACTGTGTCTTTGAATTTCAATTCAGTAATTGTACAGGTGGAATTCGTATGTGTTGTTCCGATTTGGCCTGAAATGCTGACTTTTGTATCCGCAAAATGCACAATTCGCGTTACCATGAAATGAGGCGGAACGCTCATCATCTAAAAGATTGTAATCATTGATAATAATTATGCAAAGGGACAAACGTTTGTTTCGAAAAGTTGTAAATTACCTTAGATGGTTTCACAGTACACAAGAGCGACTTACGTAGTCTATTTGGAAAACAACTGCAACTTTGACGTCTTTGCAATCGTACATTTCTATGTCTGGGTAAGCCATCATAAGACAGTCATTTATCAGTTTGATATCTCCAAAAGCCATGACTAGCGAATATCCAATATCCGATTTTCCAGTGAAACGTAGTGAATTATTCAACGCGGCAAAACCGCGAGTAAGGAATTTTTCTATTTCATTTTGCTCTTGGATTTCTGTGAATTTTATAAAACATGTATATTGATTTTTGGGAAAATTCTCTTTTTAGTATTCTCGGAATGCAAAAAATATGATTTCTCTCTCTACTTGCACAGCTCGTCAAACACCAGTAGATTTTGTCTGAAATTGAAATACAGTCCTCAACTAAGTAACGACGCGAAATGATCGCAGTAAGGTTAAAATAATGCTCCACACACTCGAGACGCGTGTTCATAAAAAATGTAGGGAATACAGCTATTTGTTTTTATTCTTTTCCTGGTAAGATGTGATTATGTATCCCCACCTGATCGATACAATACTGTTGTGTTTGGGGTTAAGGTTAGAGGTTAGAGTGAGGGGTTAGGATTAGAAGTTATAGTAAGGGGTTACGGTTAGGGGTTAGGGCATTTATTTCTCAACCACTTTGAGTACAACCGAGCATTCCCAATAGCTATTCGTTTGCATACAACTACTTGACCTCCTTGTCCGTGCGTTCCCCGGCCTTACCTGTAAAACCCCTATTGCCATCAGTCCCGTATTACAGGTGACTGGGGTTTGTTTACCTCAGGTGGGGCTACATAACCGCATCCGACCTATTTCTCTTATGTAGAAGAACATTATGAATGACTCGCCAGACATTGTAACTCATCACACACTGTTTTCTTGGCAACGCAGCGAGTTCTATGCCTAACGGGGTGATTGTCACATATATGCATACATTCAGTCTCAAATACAGAACAGGTGACAAATTCTTTGACGAGACTTTTCCCACCACTTTTTGAACTCTTCAATCTATTATCTTAATCAGACTGGAGGTCTAGGACAGACGAAATTTTGCGAAAAACGAGAATTGTGACGCGTCGCTCAGACGGCTTTCTCTGGTCGTACTTAGCAGTCCATTACTTCTGCTTGGGATGCAGAGCGTGCCCTGCGCGTGGATCTCGAAATTCTGAAATGTGTTTTTAAAAGAGTTTTAAAAACCAATCATCATGCAGCATAATTCATCGACAATTCAGTTACCTCGAGATGCCGGCTTTCTAACGAACTTCTTTTCGGCCGTATACAACAGGCACACTCTATAAAAATGACTACTTAAATAGCACGAATTTTTTCATTGATCTTCGATGCCCATAAGAGTCTAATTACATTTCTTGGAAAACATGCATAAAAATATAAATTATTTTGCTCATTCGGTAGAAAATTGCGACGTTTCAAATTTTATTCTTGGAGAAAGAGTATAGTTAGGTTTTAAAAAAAGTTTCTAATTATAAGATTTTTTAATGCCACGAAATCCCCATACATAAAACATCGTGTCTATGCATTTACTAATAATGCCTAAAAAGTTTACAATATGGCTCAAATTTACTGCTACATTTTATGAACTTCATCTACAGTGCGTGACCGATCTCATGAAATGTTAGCCAAAATTCTGGAATGCGTTTCCGATTACGAAAGATTACTTAAGTGGGGTTGTTATACTGATTATCATGCAGCATAACCCTTTAACAGTTCGGACTCGCCAGGATGTTACCTTTTGAATGCACGTCTTCTTGACCTCCTGCAGAAACCACACCTGGTAAAAAGTAACTGCTTAAGTAACATGCATTTTTCCCATTTATTTTCGATGGTCTTATAAATTCAAAAATATTATACCGAAAACCTGACAAAATATGCTTTCTTTTGCCCATTTGGTAGGAAATCACATTATCTTCATATTTTATGCCCAAAAAAGTATATTTAGGTTTTAAAAAAGTTTCCCGATTCCCGAATAATTTCCAGCCTGATCTGCCATTGCATAAGCGTTTAGCAATTTCAGTCTACAAGATGCATGCTTTCCGCGTGAGGAAAATCATATATTCCTCTATGTCTTTAAGAAGATACCACACCGAGTTCATGAAATTTTGCAATGGATCCGGGCTGAGTTGTACATTTCATGAGGAGCATTAGTAAACGGACACGTGCGGTCTTGCATTCATGTACCCCTGTAGAAACCACACTCGGTACAAAGTAACTACTTAAGTAGGATTCATTTTCGCTACTGATTTTCGGTTGTCTTATAAATTCATATAAATTTTATAGAAAACATGCACAAAATATACTCTCTTTTGCTCATTTGGATGGAAGTCACATTATCTTCATATTTTATGCCCGAAAAAAGTGTATATTTAAGTTTTAAAAAAGTTTCTTATTATGAGATTTTTAAGACCGTGCGATTTCCATTCATGCAAGACAGCACATGTCCGTTTATTAATGCTTCTCATGAAATGTACAACACAGTCCGGATCCATTGCACAATTTCATGAACTCGATGTGGTATCCTCTTAAAGGCCCAGAGGAATATATGATTTTCCTCACGCGGAAAGCATGCACCTTGTAGACCGAAATTGCTAAACGTTGATGATACGGCAGATCGGGCTGGAAATTATTCGGGAATCCGGAAACTTTTTTAAAACTTAAATTTACACTTTCTTAGGGCATAAAATATGAAGATAATGTGATTTCCTACCAAATGAGCAAAAGAAAGCATATTTTTATATAGGTGCTGCGTGGCGATTAATTTTAAAACCCGACTTAAATAATTTTTTCGAAACGAGAACGCGTTTCGGTTTTCGGTTAACATTTCACGAGTTAGCACACCTACTGTAGAATGTTAACCGAACTTTTGGAGTGTGGTGTCTATTAGAATGGATTACATGCGTGGGATTGTGGCATTGCTGTTTGTGCAAGATAACTTCAAGATATTTCTGTCGGGTTGGAATTTTGCCTTTCGAGTGAGCGTTTTACCAGTCGCATGCATAAAGCACACTTTGGCAAAATGACTACTTAAGCCCTAGAAGAAATCACCATTGATTTTTAGGCCCCTGTAAATCCGATAATATTTTATAGAAACACGTACGCAAATATCCCTCTTTTGGTAGCCGCAATCCTTCACAAAATATATTTCGTGCTTGTTTTCTGCGAAATATGCTGATGACGAAGACGTCGAAAATCAATCGAAAAATGCGTGTCGGTAGGATATGTAACTCCAATGGTTGGTTGTTCAAAAATCCTCCGTTGCATCCTATCTAGGTCGGCGTGGTTCATAACAGATAAATTGGCAATACGGGGCTCGGGGTCTCAACCTCAGTAGCATCAATGACGTTAAATATGCCTATATAGGGCTCAAAGTTAGGGTTAGGGCTACCTATATTATTAGGGCTAGTGCTAGGTGGTGTGGAATTCTTAGAGTTAGGGTTGTGAGGATTCGGTTTCGCCTTGGATTTAGGGTTGGGACTAGGTTTAACGTTTCGGTTAAAGGTTGGAGTTTTGGGGGCTAGAATTGGGATCAGGGCTAGGGTTAAAGTTTAACGATTAGGAATAGCGGGGTTGGGGGTACGTTATAGGGTGAGCGTTGGGGTTTTAAAGCTTCAGTTGGGGTTACGGTTGGGTTCCTTTTAACCTAACTGTTTACAAATTAAGGGTTAGGCTAGCCTATTACAGGCATGACCGCTGTTTCTGTAAGGGTTGCCGTAAGCTACAGTTTTTTTCAGTGGGGTTACATACAATAACCTTACCGAAGAATTATTCCACGTAAGTAACAATCTTTTACCTGGTGTGCTTTCGCATGCATCTGAAAAAAATCTTATTCAAAAGCCGGCATCCTGGCGTGACAGACATATATTGGTTTTGAGAGTCAGGCTGCAATAACCCTATCTTAATGTGGCCTTTATGACATTTCCGTCCAGTCGGGGTTTAGAGCTGTCCTCTGTTCTTGTCACGGGGAAACCGGGTCTATTGTTCGTGGAGACGACGATGCATAGACGGGCTGTTCAGCTCCCTCAGCCATTGATTCGATACCGCCTCCAGTCTCCTTGACCATGTCTTGACACTGGAATCAAGGGTGCGTGGAGGAAGAGATTGCGACAGATTAAGCGCAAGTCTACCACCGCTGTAAACTATTTGACGCCTAAACCGCCGTCCCTGTTCCCAGCTTGCTGTGGGTCACACGGCGGAGCTAGTCGAAATCGAAAAATTGACTGCCATGTGACCCGCTTCAATTTCACTACTATGAGCGACGCCAAGTGACATGCCGGAATATGTATATCGTACGCAAATGAAAAACAAACTCTTTGATATTTCCTGGGAAATGCAGGGATCAGGTCTTGTGTGGCACACGTAGACAGGCTGTCTAGCTCTAGTGGTTGATCGGATCGGATAGTCGACTAATCAGTAGGAGGAAGAAGAGACATCAAGGCTGACAGGGGTAGTCTGATTCAACTGCACACGTTCGAATCCGTCACACCGGGATGACCCTCGCAGCCTGGTATGCGCTGACAGTTCCCTGACACCTGGTTCCCTGCCGACAGATGCGTTTGCGTTCCCACTGGGTATACAGGTGATGGGTATGGCTGCCCAGTCATCATTCTAGTCCTTCTGACTCCCGCTGGGGTGTTGTTCTTGAGCAAAATCCTGGTTATTTGTTGTGTGGACCAGGGGATGTGGAGTGGAACTCCAAGTTGCGGGCTCGACTGTGCCATCCACCTGCTCCTCCGCCTCCTCCTACCTCCGGTCTCCTTGACTCTTTCTTTAAACTGGATCCAGATGGGAAAGGGGGAAGAGAGGGCGCGATAGATGCTGCGTAAGTCTACTATCACTACAAACTAATTCACGGGCAAGTCAACGTGTCTACTGCACCTTGCTGTGCAGCACACGGTGGACATCGTCGGAATCGACGGTCGAACTGTCGTGTATGCATGCCCCTAGAACAAACCACACGGTAGATGTTCTGGATCAACACGGGGGTTAAATCGGAGTCCGGTAGGCTCTATCAGGGATGCGGACCCATAACAAATGTCACACACTGGTGGCGTGGTCGCATGCACGGTTGCAGGCTCACACCGCGCTAGTCGGGATCCGAGACGTCCTTACATTTGTTGTTGTTTAAAATCGCGATCAAGCTTTCATTGTTGACCTGTGAGTGTGGTGGTACGCCTAGGCGAGGAATTATGCCATACCAGCCGCCTGTGGCCTCTCTCACCTCCGGTGTTCTTGGCTTAGACATGACAACGGGCCCAGACATGAGAGGGAGAGAGGCGGAAAATGGAGCGCAAGTCTAATACCGCTGTGAATTAATTCGCGCGCAATTTGCCGTCCTTGCTGTCACCCTGTTGTGGAGCACTCCATGGAGGTCGTCGGTCACAGGGGTCGAATTGTCGTGTTTACGACAGGACTGGTTGAAGGACTGGCAGTCACGCCTAGTGGCTCTTTTCCAATGCAAAGTTTAAAACACTTTCCCTCAGATAAGATTTGAGCCGCCGTCTGCGAAAATCGAGTGTAAGTTGCGGGACCAGAGTGCGTGTTGCACACGTAGACGGGTTGCGTGATCTTGCCAGTGACAGGGCATCAGTCCACCGCCGTTTATCTTGGTGCTGTCCAGACAGCCGAGCCTGGTGGGCGAGGAAGGAGAGGGTGTTGTAGAAGCTACGCAAGTCGGCCCCACTAAGAACTGCTTAACGCGTAAGTCACCGGCGCCTCGTTCACCCCGTCGATCGCGACGGTCGAAATGCCAAGTTTTTCAATTATTTATATGAAAGTGTTTCTGCTCAGTGTTTGCTGGTAACGGTTTTACGTTGCTTTCGAGATTCTAAATAATCCAACCGCAAAATTTTGTAAAAAACCCCAATTCAAATTATGACAACTTATTATTCGACTTTGCGCGTTATACGGATGTTCCCCTAAAGTTAGATTGTGGTGTCTAATATCCTCCGAATCAGAAAACATTAAATTTCTTCGATAAACCATAAAGTCCGGTGTCTCTCAAGCACTAGGAAAATGCAAAACACAAAGCCAGCCATTTACAGCATCTCTCAAAGCAGGCGAAATATATTAGGTGGGCTAGCTCATGAAATGTCAACCGAAATTTCTAAATGCGTTTTCATTTCCAGAAGATTACTTAAGTAGGGCTTTAAAACTAATCATCCTGCAGTATAATTATATAATAATTCAGTCACCTCAGGATGCCGGCTTTCGAACGAACCTCTTTCCGGCTGCCTGAAAAAATATACTCTGTAAATGTGACTAGTCAAGTGGCATGTATTTTTCATACTGATTTTCGACGCCCTTAAATATTCAATTATATTTCCTGGAAAGTATGCATAAAGATATTCATTCTTTTGCTCGTTCGGTAGAGAATTATGTCTTTTTTCAATTTTATACTCGGAGGAGGAACATAATTCAGTTTTAAAAAGTTTCTAATTGTGAGATTTTTTAATACCGTGAAATGACCGTTTGTAAAACGTCATGTCTCCGCATTAAGCAATGTGGCCTATAAAATTAACAATATGGCTCAAATCCACTGCCACATTTTATGAACTCGATATGGCGCCCTCTTAATACCGTAGAGAATCGTATGGTTTTTCGTACGCGGAAAATAAACGGCTCGTAGATTGGAAACCCTGAATGCAAGTGTAACGGCAGGTCGGGTCCAAAATTGTTCGGGAATTGGAAAAGTTTTTGAAAACCGAATTATACCCTTCTTTCGAGTATAAAAGTGGAAGGAGACGTAAGTCTCTATCGAATGAGCAAAAGAATGAATATCTTTATGCATACTTTCCAGGAAATATAATTGAATATTTAAGGACATCGAAAACCAATAGGAAAAATGCATGCTACTTGAGTAGTCATTTTTACAGAGCATATTTCTTTCATGCAGCCGAAAAGAGGTTTGTTCGGAAGTCGGCATTCTGAGGTAACTGAATTATTATAGAATTAACTTGCAGGATGATAAGCTTTGCAACCCTGGTTAAGTAATCTTCTCGAAACGAAAACTCATTTCGAAATTTCGGTTGACATTTCATGAGTTAGCCCACCTACTGTAAATTGCCATACTGTTCTCAAAATTGACAGTTATAAAGAGTCAGTCTTGATATACAACAATCATTGGAATCTTCTAACCAACTGCGTGGTTCATAAATGCGAGAATATTGCAGATGCATTAAATATATTTGAACGCCGCAGACTGTCTTAAGGTGCTCATACAGAGGGTAAGGTAAGTGCATTAATAGCTCAGTTATATGTCCGCTTATGGAGATAATGAGCATTTACAAGATCATTACTCAAGAAAACAATGTCTCAGTCTAATCTATTACGTACTTTTTGCAACTTACCTGTGTGTGAACTGCAGGACAATGCGCCCCCAATGCAACAGAGCAAAAGCACTGCTTTTGCTGTCATAGCTCCTTCGCTTTGTCTGGGAATAACTCCAAACCGTACTAAATCTTGCTGTTTAAAGAGAGTTTTTGAAGACGGTTATCCAATCACGTTTTATGCTACATAGCAGAACCTGTTGCTAACACCAGCGGCATTGAGCTTTGAAGTGCTTTATCCTACCAAAGCAGTAAAATAAAATACAGGAGTTACAATTATTTGCTGGTGAGGTTGACTGGTTTCCTAGACTGTGAAGACGTAGGCTATCGCTACTAACTTGAAGCTGGAGTTATGGAAACCAACAATGAATGACGTTACCTAGGCAAAAGATCATTATTGCCATTTATTCGGCATACGCGTCTTGGTAACGACAAACCTCTTTTGAAAACTTCAGTTAATTTATGCCGTGTCAATCCATCAGCAGTTTGGTGGTTGAGGTACTGCTCGGCAGGTTAGCAGATTGCTAACCGGGTTCCGAAAAAGTCGTCGTTCAGAAACAGCAAAGTCAGAGGAAGTTCTGCCGTGTTTGAATTGAGTACCATATTACTTAGTGACGCAGGGATAATTGCGTATGCAAGGCACTGCTTTTGATGACTTAAATACCCACAATCTAAGTTGGGGCTAAATCTTAGAAAAATTGCTTGATCTTAACCTACTAGATTGTCAATTGAAAAAAAGGACTGAGGTGCCAATAAGCGATTAAGCGCAAAGAAGTAAAATAAACTTCACGTAACCAAATTTGCATTTTGAGCTAGCTGTGGTGTTCCTTAAAAGGAATTTTTGTCTAAACCACTTTATATACGGTCAGAAATAGGCGAAAAGGATGCTTTACTAAAAGAAATCAGGAATAGAATAATTTTTTTAACGATACCTAGAACATTTTCTCAAATCCGATGTAACATGCAACATTACCTAAAATACCTGCTGCCTAGTAAGTTGTCTAGTTCGAGTTAGCTGATGGGTGTTTATTTATAAGGCTTACCGTTCGTGCCACTTTATCTTTTGCCAGAAATATGTGGAAACGATATTTCTGCCTTTTGATTTCCACAGAAATTTGCCGTTAACCCGGCGCAGACCGAAACTCGGTGTAGGAATATTTGGGCCGAAGTCTATCAGCCATAGCGGGATAACCGCGTAATACTCATTAACTGCCAACAGGCAACTAGTAGTATATTTTGGCACTAGAAGATACCATACTAATAACACAAGTACTAGCCAAAAGCTCAGACACGCGTGTTTCTCCGTTATGTAAATACAACAGTGATAGAATCATTTTAAACCTTGCATTGAGCATTATCATAGACTCGAGGTAACGCATGCGACTACTAAAACTACCTGCTGCCCTGCCATTGTTATTGTTTGCAATTTGCCAACATTCTGGAAAATGTGTCCAGATTTTATTCCATCCACATTGGGTCTACGTCTTATTCGGTGATCCATACTAACGATGTAACAAACTTCCACAACATTGTTGAGGTTCTTCCTTCAAGTCAGTGTTTCTGGTGACTATAATGCATTCAGTTTACCAGACCTGAAGTTATGTGCATGATTACTAAAAATACGCTTAATCTAGTAGGTTGTCTAAACATCTGTTTCATTAAAATGTGCCAAAGAGAATCCTCGTCAAGCCACCATTTGATAAGTCTACTTCCTTTCTGTGTACCTGGATGTTTGCCAAACATCCGAATTCCAATGTAATTAGTCCATTAGAGAAACAAACAGACGGCTCGGATAAGAGAACCAGATGTTTGCTCAACAGAATCGCCAGAACGCTTCAGAAGATGGACTGGTCGAGGCGACGCATTATCATAAGTGGCCGCCCACACCTACGAAATGGGTCACGAGTTTAACGTCGCAACTACCAAAATAGTCGCCCACGCCGGAATTGATTGAAACCTCGGCCTTGGATAAGAACTCGGTCAATTGATTTATCGATCTGGCGCCGGCGTCCAGAGTCCTGCGTAGTCACCTCCAGACTGGTCTTGCACATTACAATTCCGGGGATGATATAATACAAAAACCGGACGTAATAAGCATGAGCGACAGCTTTAGTCCAAAAGTGTATCGATGGGACGGCATGCTAATCAGATTGCGGTCATATGTGCTTAAGGGGGCCAAAAAGACTTCAAACAGACTTTATCTCACGTCAGCGATTAACAATCACTAAATCCCTTGCGCTTTCGGTCCCGTAGTGTACAGTTTTTCGTGTGTGTTTTTTTGAAAACCATCCAACAGTAGAAGGAGAATGTCCCACTTAACTTTTCAAATACAAGTTGGAATATAAAGCAAGCAAGCACAGCAGAATTTAATGGCACCAGAAAATTTCGCGACGGCCTCTCAACTGCAGTCTGTCGTTGCATAACACAAATAACAAGTGAAAATGGTAAAGAGGTTTGAATTTTGACAGTGAAAATCAATATAAAACAGCAAAGTCAACGTATACTGCGCGTAGACTAATCAATAAAATGATAACTTCAAAATGCAACAGAGGAATGAAAATAGGGAAGTAAACATGCTGAGGGATTTCGAAAATCAAAAGGGCTCAGGTCTACCAGGGCAAGCTGGGGTTGACCACGTGGTCTAATTGTTTACATAGGTCGAGTTTCTCCCGCCGTATATAGGCTGTCTCCAGGTAGCGCAATAAACGAGTAGTTCGTGCTCGAACTAACACTCGAAAAGACGTTTTGGGGTCAACCGAATGGCCACTATCAAGGTGATGTTTTGTAAAAGAAGACCGTGGAATCTTATTCTCCTGCTTTAGAAGCCATTTAGGCAGGTGTTCAACTGCTCTGGCTGCCAGTTGCCTTTGCGTTCGCCCAATGTACTTGCATCCACAAGTTCATGTAAATTCGTAAACACAATTTGACGTGGCGTGCAATGGCAAGGCATCCTTCGCCCGTGGAACTTCGATAGCCTTGGTAGGACTGCAGAAGATGAGTTCAGCTGATTTGTAAGTTCTTTCAATAGCGCATCTCAATCGCCGCTTGATGGTATTAGAGATGTTGTCGCCCCTAAAGGGTAAGGATATTATAACGAGCTTTTTTCGGAACAGATTGCTCCGTCAATTTTGGCCGCAAAGTGTTGTTGTACTTTTCAATGAATCGTGTTGAATATCCCCGTTTAAGCAGGGCTGTTTTGAGGCAAGTAATTTCCTCATCCAGCGTTTAAATAGAGCAAATGTTTCTTGCTCTTTGGAATAGAGTATAAACCAAATTTCGCTTTCGTTGTATCGGCACAAAGCTCAAGAAGTGCAAGTATTGGCCTTTCCATGTATCTTTGTGGAAAGCAGATCGCCTTCTTGAACCATCTTCCTGTCTAGTCATAAGGACATCCAGGAAAGAAAGCCTGTTGCACTGCTCCTTTTCAATTGTGAATCTAATCTTAGGATGGAGACTGTTCATAGCAACAAGTAGGTCTTCGGCTTCATCGTCGTTATCAACAAAAGCAAAAATGTCGTCTACATATCTTTTGTACAGTGTTTTCCCATTCCATTTTTCTGAGAACTTTTCTTCCTAGTGACCCATAAAAGTGTCGGCAAGGGTTGGACCAAGTGGACTTCCCATTGCCACTCCATCAATTTGTCTGTATAGCTGCCCATTGAACAGAAATTGAACGTTTGTCGTGCAAAGTTTCAACATGTCACAGTTTCCACACATATTAACGATTCTTGAAAGTATACACTATGATTAAAATACACTACAGCGCTTTATCAGCCCCCATTCGACAGCTAAATATATAATTTTCTTCCCACTGAAACAGAGCTCAAAGCTTGGGATGCAGGCGTGGAAACAAATCGGATTCAAAATTATTTGGGAGGGAGGAAAGTTATTTAAAACTGAACTGTTCTCTTCCTTTAAGTGTAAAATTTGAAGGAGACGCGTCGCGTCTAAGCGATGCCTATTTTACTTGCGATTACTTTTTGTCCGGAAACAGGGCAGATGTTCCTCGGCATCTACGGATGTCCGCGCTGTAGCCATCTGTTTCTTGTCGGTAATGTCCTGGACTAACACTGGCTCTGATTAGGGCATGACACGCGGCCTCCGCGTAGTCCATAACAAATGCCATACATGCGGGGGTGTGTGATAGCACCCTTAGACGCAGGCTCACATTGAGCCAGCCCTCTCTGCATCACTTCTGACTGTGGACTGGGGAACCTGAGAGGGGAGATAGAGGGAGTGAGACAGTTTCTGGCTACCCCGGCCTCGCAGTGCTCCAGGACATTTCGTCATTATAAACTATCTGGTGTGCTTTTAACCATCACGATGGGTTAAAAGCCGTGAGTTGGAAGGCAACAAACTGACGAGATAACACAACCCTTAAAACGGAAAGTCAGGATGCAATGACTTCCGCTAGAGATGGCTTCAATGACATTCTTGCTCGGTCGGTATCCGAGCTGCTTCCATTTTTCTGCGAAAATTTGGGTCCATTGTGCGCGGACAGGTGAGGGCCGATTGCTGGGCTTTGTCGCCCGACAGTCTGACCGTCGATTTCGATGAAGTCCACCGTGTGCTACACAGCAATGTGCAACAGGCATAGTGACTTGCACAGGATCTACCGCACTCTCTCTTCCCCACTCCCCACCAGGACCCGGTGTCAAGACCGAGTCAAAAAGACCGGAGGCGGGTGAGGGCTCAGGGGGATGCCACGGCCGGACCCGCACCTAGGCGTGCCACCATACCCCCTGGTCCACAACATACACTTGACCAGGATTTTTCACCAACAACAGCACCCTAACAGGGTGCTAGAAGGACGAGTGTGATGGCTGGACAGCCATGTCATCACCTCTATGTCCTGCAGGAGCGCAAACACATCGACCGGCAGAGAACCAGGTGTCAGGGAACTACCAGCGCAAACCAGGCTGAGAGGGTCATGGTTTGCTGATACTGGCATAGCACACGATTACAGACTGCCTCATACGCACTGGCTGGCGTGAACCCTTCAGCTGTTTTTCATCGGCCTTTTCGATTGGTTACCCATTTTTGGACGTCCCCTAAGCCCCCTTTGTCACTCACTATGCTAGATGCCACTTCCGGTCATCCTAACTTATTCTTGCCACCGAACACAGGAGGATGAGTGGAGAGGGCGTACGACAGATGTGCGTAAGGCCACCATCACCTAACTCACTGTTCCACCGTGCGGTGGACATCGTCGGTCCCGAGGGCCAAATTAATGCTCCTACGAGGCAGTGATTAGGTTGAAAAGAAACAAATTTAGTACGGAACTATCCTTCTACTTCTGCGCCGTTCAATATCAATGATTTTTGCCTTCCCTGATTAAGGTAAGTATGCTCGGTACATAATTAAGTAGTAGTTATGATCTGCCGTTGCAGGCGATGAAATGTAACTGCTGCCCATCTTGTATCTCGAACACACGGCTGCGTTGTCGACAGGACAAATTCCCCAGAGTTATTCGCATATGCCTACGAAACTCTTCTGGCATTCCCAATCACTCTGAAGAGCGGCATCTGACTTGATATGAACTTTTGATCCGATAATATGGTAGTAATAACTAAAATGTATCTTCAGAACCTATTTGCAGCCAACGGTTATCCCAGACATTTTATCGAGAGAAGCAGACGTCAGGCGCACAGACGACGGCCAAATGAGCAACAACCTGAAGTCTGGAGGGCCATTCCCTACGTTAAAGGAGTCTCTGAGGCGGTCTCTCGATTGGTACAACCTGCCAGAGTAGACATGGCCCACCGACTCCAGGAAACAATTCGGCGCCGTCTGATGCCACCTAAGGATCCATCGCCACCCGCTGAAACCTCAGCAGTTATCTACAAAAAAAAATTGCAATGAGGACGACTGCAATTATGTGGGAGAAACCGGGCGGTAGTTGCAGACTCGCCTACAAGAGCACAAATTGGCTACTCGGAGGTTAGAGCCAAACTCTCAATTAGCAACACACGTTGGAGAAACTGGGCATACTTTCGATCTCCAGCGAGCTACCATGTTAGACCGAGGCAACACAAAAGCAGAGCGGCTAACTCTCGAGGCGTGGTTCTGCGATGCCCACCCCATCAACAGGCATCTGGACCTTTCTGCAGCTTACAAAGTCCTACGTCATCACAATCGTAGAGCTCAGGACCAACCACACCGGACTTAAGAAGGTCATACGGAGACAGCCCGACGGCGAGTTTACTCGGTGAAGAAGACCAAGAACCGCCGGACCGACCACCCGACACTAGTTCAGTCACCCCCCCCCCCCCGAAGGAGTGGTGACTCAACTCACGCAGACAAAACGCCCGTCAACCGTCCCTGAGAGGCCGAGGCAGCGAGAGGAGAGAAAAATCGATCAGCACGAGGCCGACCAACGCGACACGCCATTTGGGATATCTGGTCGATTAAGTGCACTTTACGCTCTGGCAATGGAGAGCCGTCTAAGCTCTTCGAAAGGTCAGCATCCAAATAAACCTGTTCCGTTGAACCCATCCTTTTCTTCAAGTAATAACTAGAACACTTCAGCGTAATCAGTGTACAACAGACTGTCACAAGTGAATGAAAATGACGTAAGACGGAAAATGAGGAAACACCCCCTGTTTGGTGTTCGACACGACTCTCTAACGCGTCAATCGTTGAGTTTGGTGTCCATATCCGTGTTTTATGTTGGATTTAACGATCAAAAGACCCACCAGAGCCCTAGGCAGATGAGGAAAGCCAAGTTGGGGTATAATTCCCCTAATAAGCATCCGCCCACTGGCTGCTCGAGTTTCAAGACAAAATTACGCCCATCTTTCGGCAAATAAGCTGTACATCTTAAACTAACTCTGACGTAAGTGCTGTTCACAAAACATTTTGCCCGAAATTCACGCTGAAGTTTCTTCACTATTCTATGCCCGACAAAGATCTGCTATTCAAAAGTCCGGTTTCAAGTAAAAGGGGAAAAAGGTGTTAATTTCGGGCTGGTTAAGTGGACTCATGTGCGACTGCTTGTCAGTTTTCTTCCCGACGGCTTTAAGGAAAAGAATGAACTCCGGCAACCGCACCTGTCATATAACAGGGCAGTTCCGCAGGTATGATCTTATTTCGCAGCCGCACCTGTTAGGGGTTAGGGGTTAATGTTAAGCCCCCTGTTACCACCGGTCCCGTATGACAGGCGACTGGGGCTACGAAATAAGATCGGACCGTTTCGCATTAATCGTAGGCCATAACTTTTCAGTAAATTTCCTGTTTACTAGAGGTCTTTTTTGAAAAATGTCAGTGAATATACCTCAACTCCACTTCCAAAGATGACTCTCCTTTGACAATGGATATAATTAATCACTTTCAACGGACCTCTTCTCTCACATAGTCAAATGACATCCGGTAGAGTAACACGCATCGGATAATTGAAGAAGTGCACTGTCAACAGCAAATGCACAGTAGACATTGTAAATGTTTTTAAGTTTGTGTATAGATCTTAATCACTGAGAAAGAGCTACCTCCAGCGAATCCGCTGCAATACGGTTCTGCTTTAGCATTCAAAAGCAATGATTGTCATCTCAAGTCACCGTATTTGCCGACGTTCGTGTTAAATGACATGGTGTCGCTTACTAATTGCGACGTCTCAAATAGTCCGTGACGGACACGCTGAGGATCCCGCCTATAGAGCCACTCATACTGTTTATTAGCAAGTTTTGGATACTGTGTTAGTGAAAAATTCCATCGACCTAAAGCTGATCAGCTGTCGATGGGTCTTGTGCTCAAACGTGTTCGGTGAACTTCAGTCAACTTCAAAAGGTAAACAAGGTCAGTAAACATGCGGTCCTAGTTGCTGGACTCATGTGAGTTCACACAGCTCAGACTCATTTACCAGCATGCAGACAAATCCACGGGGTCTTGGCAATATTCAAAACGCTTCTTTTCAGAACGAAAGGTATAGAGTCAATTTAGAAAAAAGTATCATTGCTCAGAAATTATTTGCTGACTTGGAGTGGGCCCCCCAGCATTCCCCGAGTACTTTCTGGTAGATACTTCAGTTTATAAATTTTTGCTTCTTAATTTCCTGTAAAAATTGCCTGCTGAGCCGAACCCCTCACGTCTGTGTCATGCAGCGGCAGAATATCAACAAAACACGCGTGTCTGGGCTTTTAGCTAGCGCTTGTGCTGCTAATATATTATCTTCTAATGCCCAAATATACTACTAGCTGCCGGTAAGAAATTGGTGAATATCGCGCTGTCATTCCGCTGCAGTTGGTGGACTTTGGCCCAAATATCCATGCATCAAATCTCGGTCCGCAACTACAGACCTTAATATAAACTGATCTTTCACAAGTTAGCAGTTAATTTCTGGGGAACTTAAAAAGCAACTGAAGTTACTATCAGGCTTTTGACTTATCTTAGAAGTCCGACAATAACGTCAGTCCACCCTCAGAGACAGGAGGATAGAGGCAGTTGACACAGCACTTAAGAAGTGATAGATACAGTCATCGACCAGCTTTCGTACGTCTGGGAGGTGCTTGGACACGAGGCTCAAGGAATGAGGTAGTGGAAGTGTTTATGGCTCAAGCTCTTATCTTAACAACTGACTTCAGTCCATTGACGACCTGTCAGCTAGACTGACATTGCCGTCACACAATTGAAGGAACACTTTGAGAGTGTAAGTAACGATTCGAGACAGCGCATGTAATCGGTACACTGGCAGCGTGTCCATGCATGAACGATGCCCTTTTTCGTCCGGGTGCGGAATATGATAAACGACGGCGTGACTAACCGTGCTGCGGTTGATCTTTGGGTCGTATGACACAAACCCAAGTTTATCAGCAACGCTTTCATACATCTTGGGGTTATCCTCGATACGGGGTATAACGCGTTAGGTCTACTTTTCAATGAACTCTTAGAAGACTAACGCGGGGCACCAGACTGCAGAATTAGACATTGCAAGGTTTTGTACGGTGCCTGGCCAATAATCTCCAAGGCATGAATAGCGTGATCATATTTTATGTCCTCCAACACCTACTCCGGAAGGGTCAGGAAAAATCAAGTGAGAAACACCAACCCCATAATCAGAGGGAATGAGTCGGAAGGGGTGAAATTACCGTACTACGTCTTTTAATGCGAAAGTGATTGCATATACTGAGTGTTTATCTGCTAGTATGGCGGGGGCAGTGTGTTGAGACCTGTGTCATTGATAGATTCACAAACATCAAACAAGGGCAGGAAGGTGGATTAGGGAATAACGTTGCTGAAAAAAAAACAAGAGAGACTGGGATGGCCGTTTCCGGCTTGTTAGCTATCATTAGCCAGCCACGCCCAGCTCCCAGTATTTTCGTAAACTCTGGGACTCAACCCCGTGACCTGCTGGCAAGAACTCCGGTGCCCCAGAGAATTCAGCCACGGGCTCGTTGACCTGTCGACAGTCTGACATCAACTTATGGTTGTTGATCTAGGATGGGCTCAGACGGTCAGAAGGGCATGCACGCAGACCTTTTGCAGTTAGCGTCTGGATCGGCATTGGGTTTGCTCCTGTCTGTTTTGAAATACCAAGCCTAGATGAATGCTCACATCTGTCTCTCGTGAAATGTGATGATAATTTCAAAATCATCCTGAATAAAATGATGGTTACTCACGCGTGGAAGCGCAATTATGAGGGATATGTTGTTTATGGGCAGGCAGTTTTTGCTGGGCAGGTCGTTTATGTGCAGTAAAATGAGTCGCTAGGCACGGATCCTTGTGGAGAACGTACAGTGCGTGACCGATCTCATGAAATGTTGGCCGAAATTCTGAAATTTGTTTTCGATTAGGAAGGAGAACTTAGGTGGGGCTGTAATATTGATTAGCGTGCGGCATAATCCTATAGCATTTCGGACTCACCAGGATGTCGGCTTTTGGGTTCACTCCTTCTTGACTTTCTGCAGTTATTGCACTCGGTAAAAAAGTGACTACTTTCGTGGCATGCACTTTCCGTATTGATTTTCGATGGTCTTATAAATTCAAATATATTTTATAGAAAACTTGTTCAAACATAGGCTTTCTTTTATTCATTTGATAGCAAATAACATTGTCTTTACATTTCATGCACGAAGAAAGTGTATATTAAGGTTTTAAAAGTATTTATAATTGTGAGATTTTTAGGACGCTGCGATGTCCATGCACACAGGACCGCACATGTCCGTTCACCACTGCTCTTCATGAAAATTGCAACACAATTCGGATCCATTGCGAAATTTACTCAAGTCTATGTGGTATCATTTTAAAGGCATAAAAGGAATATATGATTTTCCTTACGTGGAAAGCATGCACCCTGTTGACTGAAATCGCTGAACACTGATGCAATGGCAGATCAGGCTCAAAAATATTCGGGGATTGGAAAACTTCTTTAAAGCCTAAATACACACTTTCTTCGGGTATAAAATATAAAGACAATGTGATTTGCTACCAAATGAGTGAAAGAAAGCTTAGTTATGTGCACGTTTACTAAATATTTGAATTTATAAGTCCATCGAAAATACACACAAACAATGCATGCTAGTTAAGTAGTAATTTTGCCAAATATCATATCTGCAGGAAATCAAGAAGGAGCGAATCTAAAAGCCGACATTTTGGCGAGTCGGAAAGGCTAAAGGACTATGCCGCATGCCAATCAATATTGCAACTCCACCTAACTAATCCTTCCTAGTCGAAAACGAATTTCAAAATGTCGGCCAACATTTCATAGGATCGGTCGCGCACTGTATATGCAGGAGTAAAAGTCGTCTCCGATGCGGTGCGTGATATAAATATGTTACTCCTCAGATACACACTTTTTTACTTAGAAATTAACGCTGAGGCCAAGAAGAACCCTTAACTGAAACATCAGCAGTATAACAATTTTCCTCCGTTGAGCAACTTCATTTTCTCAGATGTTAAACCCGGAAATTTTACCCTCACAATCCAAAGGTTATCTCATTTTCAGCAGTCTGATCTGTTAACCAATGTGCTGTCTCAGCTCCCAAAGTTAACAGATTGAAAAGGTACTGAGAAACGGAACTGATAAACTGATAAACATTACGGGATCCCTCTCCAATGTTTCTTTTAGCGTCTTTTTTATTCACCCTCAGAACGTACAGTTAGTGGCCTTACTGATGAAATGTGTCGAAATTTACGAATGATTGCCAGTCAATCGCAAAGCGACACCATTTCATGAGTCCGATTTCTATGATAATTAAGTACAAGTTTAAAAGAATTAAAAACATAAAAGAAACATCAACGGCAGGGTTGCGTTATTTAGAAAATCCGACTTGTTTTGAAAAGCACAATATCCCGAAAATGTCAAAAATGGCTCCAATTAAGTAAAGTTCGTTTTTAGATGTATGGAATGTATTTTCATACCAAAAACGTAGTAAATATGAAAGTAGACATAAAATAACGTATAAAAACAATGTTTTAGTGAAGTTTACATCTAAATATCGTCAAATAAGTAGTGTGACTTCATATAGGACGGCTTTTCAACTGCCTACATTCTGGGTGTAGATTCCAAAACAGTTTTCCAGTGTTTCATAACTTCGCCTACTTTTTAGATTAAAATCAGATGAGTTGCAACAGCATAAACTGGATTTTGCTTGATCTCGCCGATGGGGACGTCGTAGGATCAAAAGGTTTCATAAGGTGGCATGCCATGAGGCCGGTTATTGCCTAATAAATTTAAATGGAACTGACAGGCGTGATCGTAAACATACCATTTTGTGTTTATAGAGAGAACTTTTCTTCCGTTAAATTAATTTATAATCTTCTTTCGTTTTGGATTACGTTGAGTTTCAGATCAGCCTCAAAATATTGCTGAATACTTCATGATTTTCAGTGTTTTCATCCGATCTTCCATAAAGACAGATTCTGAATTACCTGTCTGTTAAAAACTCTAAATTAAAATTGTTCTTGAACACATTTACCGAATTAGTGAGTGCTCAGGTGCTCCTTTTCACGAAGATGGTCGTTCAGGTCACATTTGAAGACTAATTCAAACATCGAACTTCATTTTGGTGAAAAATGTCTGTCCGCAACGAAAATCAGCAACGAATATGCCTTTGATCAATAAAAAACTTTCCTTAATAAGTTACCTCTTTAAGAAGTGCTTTATTACTGCACTCGGTTGGCGGATCTCTGTGTACTTTGCCTTTTTGGACGGTGAGGCCAAGTAAAAATTTGACACTTTTGGCCGTTTCTTTCGCGTTCCTGAGAAATACTAATATATTTCTACTGTAAACGTAAGAACATGCCTTTTTCTATATATTGAGGCCATTTCCACTGTTTTTGCTTGCTTCTAGACTCAGTTCTTCAATTATGAATGCACGGCAGAGCGCCCATATAAATACTGATATTTTGCTGAAACTATTCATGTTTTGCTCGTTCTATGTCTGAATAAGATATGCACAGAAGCTAACCTACACGACAATTAGTGTTTCATATGCTTAAAGCTGGAAATAACCATTCCGTGGTGGTCATCTATGCGACATCGAACATGCAGTCCTAGAACACCATTATGCGTGACTGCAGTGGATAAATAATGTCGTACTTTCCTGCTCGCTGGGGAGGTGAAGGTCTTTTCAAAAATGAACCGGACGTGTTTCAGGCTGGTCGCTCTTCTACTTGAAAAAAATGGCTAAACATACTTGAGAATGCCTTGGCTCAGATGTAGTCAGTTCTGTTCTTTCCTGCCTCTTTCAGGGCAAAACTCGCTGTGAGGTAGGCTCATGGTCTATGCGCCTCGCAGTATTAAAATAAGATGTTTGAATAGAGTAAGGTTTCCGATTTGCAGTTCAACCACAGGTTACACGCCTACTAAGCGTTTTCATGTACAATTACCTATAGAGTATACCATGTTTTAGACGGCTCTGGCGTGCTTTAATCGTTCGAGTGCTCAGCGCTTGACGAACGCCCGCACTGGTCTTCACCTGTGTTCGGCATATTTTGCTTCATCATCTTTCCCTTCCCTCTTCTTTGTTTCGATACCCAGAAATGTATATTTCACCGCACTGACAATACAGGTAATAACTAAAAGCACAGCAACGAGTTCTGCCCATATTCTGCCACTGTGTACCGCAGTGGCAGTAGGGTTGGGGGTTTTGCTTACCGGTGCCCCCCAGTGTCCCCCCTGTGTTTTCTGGATAATACCTCAGTTTCGAAATTGCAGTCTTTGAATTTCCTCAAAAATAGATGGTTAACTATTGCTAAATCAGTCGAAATTCAACTTAGTAGGCTCATTACGAAAGTTGATACGAATATTTAAATTGAAATCCACCAGACCGCGTAACATTCTCGAAAGACAGATAAGTCCCACCATGGCCTTCTTGTAGTATTTCAGGTCGTGTTTAGGCGTGCTGTTTTTTTTACTTTCAGGCCCTGATTGCATTTTTTGCAAATTGGGATTTCTGAGGAAACATATTCTTGTGCAGCCCAGATCCGGGCTTCTAGCTTCGAAGCTGTATAGAGAAGCATTGAAGCAGTAACAGACATGTCAACCTTCACTTTTATTTTGCAGATACGTTAAAATACGGCCACGTGGATAATAAAGTTGAAAGGGAAAACGGACATATGCATCATACAATTTATTTCTGCAACCAGCAGTACAAAACGAATGCACATAGATCAAAACCACTTAGATCCCTGAAGCAAATCGCAAATATCAACAGACCTTCGGAAACAGCCTCCCCAAGAAGGAGAGGTTTGAGTAGAGCGTGCTTCTTAGTGCTTCTACAGGAATATGTTTGGTTGGGAAGTTGATATCTTCGACGATGTGCTCGACTACGTCTTTAAATGCCACATTGCGTATTGTGCAGTTGGCTTTTGCACCGATCCCCTTCATTTGTCCGGATAGGTTAATTTTGATTTCCGCAAAACATATCAACTTTTCCATCGGGAAACTATATTTAAACTTCATTCGCTGCAGGAAAATGGAGGTTGTTATTCAGCATAGAACACATCTATACTAATTTGCGAATTTCTTTAGCTTTTGCAGATTATTCTAGTCGGATTTCGGGAAAACTTACGTATAGTATTTCAAATACAACCGGCAAAATGAGGCCTTCGCAATCATAAGTCTCTTCGTTTGAGAAACGCATCATACGGCAGGTTTTTATAAGTGCCCTATCTCCGAACGCCATTGTTAACAGGAATCCATTTTCATATCTTTTTAAGGAACTTAGAGAATTGTTCAGAGCGGCAGTACTGCGAGTAAGGAATTCTCCTACCACAACCTGGTTTTGAACTCTGACACCATTTTCTAAAAAGTAGATGTTAATGTATTAATATTTCAACTACCAGACAGTTTGCTTTCTCGAGCAAATGCACCACTGCAGGCAGTATGTTGCTGTTTTACTGGGTATACCTAACTTTGTCCCAACGGGGCAAAGGATGTCATAAATTTAATGTTAGCTTATCCCATGCATTTGGCTTTGATTTGGAAGTTCAAGAGGTTATTTGTGTGGTGATAAATTATAAATAAAAATTTAACCCTGCAGTTAAATTATCTTGGGTAAGTCCAAAATGCCAGCTCAAAACAAGAGATTTTCTTATCATTATCTAATTTTTCCCAGCATTGCAAACACATATTCTCCACGAGTTTGATTCCTGAAGGGGGACAAGACAGGATAGTTTAATACTAATCTTTGTGTATTTTTATGCCCAGCTTTAAACAGATCTAAAGAAGAGAGTCAAGCTTATTCCATAAATGCTGATTGCTTTCGGGATGGTAAAAGGTTCACTTACGGGAATAGCAGTGCTTTGTTTAATTTAATGCCAGCCAACATAAATGCCCAAAATCACTCTAGAAGTTATAAAATAAACTTGCGCTTAAGGTGATAAAAGGAATGTGTTGTTAGTTAGCACAAGAAATATGAAAAAAAAGAAAGATGGTTCACTTTCAAATTAATCTTCGCAAAATAACTAGTGATCGCATGCATCAAATCAGCAGGCACGTCGTTAGGCAAAAAACTGCCATTTTAAATTGATTTAACCGCTTGGCTCAACATCATTGTTTTTCCAGACACCGGATTTAATATCTGGGGGAGAGGAATAGGCCAACTTTCATTTTTCAGTAACGTTACCTAACAGACATTATTTTTCATTCATAAAACGCAATGCATTTACTCTGCCTGTCGCTTAAAAATAAGACGCTCGGGCTATCTTACTTTTTCCATAAAATATTACAGCCACTTTCCCCATTTGTCTTAAACTCCAAGCATTCTGCAGTGTCTACTTTTCGCAAAATCAAATTGATCTGCCTTTTACAATCATGTCTGGCTAAATTATGGATTTTCAGAAATATTGCACAGTCGAAATATTTACACCATGCTGGTGATTTGACTGTACGAATATATTCATTCGTGACACAGTTTCAGGTGGAAGTAATTGTCATGGTATGCAGAGCTAACGAAAAGTAGAGTCTGAATTAAGTGATGGTGCAGGAATGAACATAGGCATACAGTGGCATTTGGCAAGCAGCTTGCAACATTGACAATTTGAAAACAGCATACCAAGAATCATAATTCGGAAGAAATAAGCTCTTTGAAAAATATAAACGAGTTTATTGCAAACTTTCGACTTTGGTTCCCCAAGTCGTCCTCAGACGTGAAGTAAGTGTGCAAAAAGTTAACATTTAAACATGCTTAAAAATCGATTTTGCCTTGTCACTCCTGCTGGCGTAATGTTCTGATTGGCCAATGCCTTTTACACTTTTCCTCGAGGTTGTTGTATACAGCATCCAATTCCTCGTGTCGGTTGATGCATGAGTTATCAGAATGGATGACCTTCAAAAATTCGCGGCCCTTCCTAGATGAGCAGACACCTACAATGCGAGTCTTGTCTCGGGCGAATTTGTGTTCACTTTCCAATTCCCATTCCGATTACTCATGCATCAACCGACACGTGGAATTGGATGCTGTATACAACAACCTCAAGTAAAAGTGGAAAAGGCCTTGGCCAATCAAAACATTTCGCCAACAGGAGTGACAGGAAAAAATCGATTATTAGGCATGTTTAAATGTTAACTGTTTTGCACACTTACTTCACGTCTGAGGACGACTTGGGGAACCAAAGTCAAAAAGTTACAGTAAATTTGTTTATATTTCCCACAAAACTTATTTCGGCTAGATCGCAGTTGGTAGACAGGAATGGGCAGTGGACGGCGACCTTAACCCTAACTCTAACCTCAAACTTAAACGTTAACCGTTAACCCTAACGGCAACTCTAACCCTAACCGAAATCTTAAACGTAACCGTCGCCCTTTGGCATAGCCGTAACTGGAAAACCTAACCGTAATACTGCAACCTATTCGTACGCTCAAACCCTAACCGTAACCCGAAAACCTAAGCCTAAAGACATAACCCGAGTCCAAAAATTGGGAACCACTAGCCGGTACCTTCAGCCTAACCTCAAACGTAAAACGGAAGCCAAATAGGTCAGATGTGATTATGGAGCCCTACAAAATAGTCCTAATAAACAACCCCCCAGCCACCTGTAATACGGGGCCTGTCTACCAACTGTCATCTTGCTCTTATTTCTTCCAAATATAGACAATAAATAAAAGGGAGACAACCCGGTAACAAACATCACACACTGCGTAAAAATAATTTACCTGTGTCAAAACCGCATGCAATTGAGCTTCCTATGTAACTAATTAAAAGCCAGTGTTCTGCAGTCATCACTGTTTCCTTCGCCTGCCTTTTGAAATCTCTTCGCTCTAACGTCGGTCGAGAGATTTTATGTGCCTGGTCTCGCACTGCCAACCAAATAGTTGTTAGCCTGCACGATCAGTCTACAACCAATTATAAGATTTCATTTCTCCGAAGACAGCCAGTCTAAAATATAGCCACCACAGACATGAATACCTATGCACGCAATTAAAACGTGTTACTAACTATCAGCAGAACGCAGACGGATTCCTTGACCACGTAGGCATAATAATCAAGGCTAATTGTGAACATCTTTTAGTAATTCACGACTGAAAAGTCAGCTGGCAACCAACTCTTTTCCGTAACTCATCATCAGGCCAACACATTTGCATGGGTAATGATCATTCTAATAGTAGACAGAATATAAATGTGGCTCAGGGGTAGGGTTAGTCAGACTCGGTGTTCCCACGCCGCCCACATGACATGGTCAACGTGCTGAGAACAGTGAAGTTGGAATGGGAGGGAGGGGGGGGGGCAGAAAGGGGTTCCGGTAAGATTGTAAGCGAATTATCGAGACGTCTTAGGGCAGCTCTTGCGAGTGCCTTCCCTGAGCCCAATTTGCACGTATTCTTCGCAAACGTTTCCCAACTACGGTTAAGAGGCAAAGACCGACTGCCGTTACAAGCCAAATCCATATGTATTTACTCATTTACCTGTTCCTGTGAAGCGGAGTATATTGGCCGTACAGGGAAGCGTCTGGATAAGAGGATACGCGAACGCATGCCTGCCTGGTAAGGTAGAGGGAAAATCAATCGATTTCAAGTCCAATTCTTACACATCTCATCGATGCAAACCACTAAGCCGGCGCTAAAGAAGCCTATTAAGTTATCGATCGGGCTCCGGCACACCACTCTAAGGGCCTGCCCAAACGGGTGCTAATAAAAGCCGAAGCAGTGATCATTCGATTAACGAACCCAGCGCTCTGTTGTCAGAAGACGGTGACACAAACAGTCTATCTTCCCTTGCCGACTGCAGGTGGTGATCGCACGCCGGTCCCAATACCCTGAGTACAGTCGCGTGCACTCCGTGTGTTTAACATACAGGCAGCGCTTACAATTTATCCTAAACCCC
>CACRXP010000361.1:325698-338456 GCA_902702965.1 Spirometra erinaceieuropaei | reverse complement strand
AGTTTAGTCACATTTGGGTCAAGTTACCCGCTCAACCTACTGCAACGTCTGGAATCCACCAAATCTGATACAGTAAGTTGACTGCCCAAGCAGGATTTCCTAAGTAATTCACCCAGAATCCACCAGATGACTACCAGTCTCAGGTAATTCATAGATGTTTTGGCAGATTTTGAATAATTCATATCGACCCAACTGTGAAAAACTCCTCTTTCTGCTGACTTTTAAATGCCTTTGTGCGCTGAGACGATTTGTGATTTGGGGGTTTTTCTGCCATGCATAAGGCTATTGGACCACAAGGACGGACCATCTTAAGGTTTTTTAAGTGTTTTGAGGTAGCAGTCCGTTAGCCGGTTCCGATTCATCTCGCGTCCGACAAACGTCTGCGCCGTTGGTACCATTCCGTCTTGTAAAATTTAAACAAGTCAAACCTGCAAGGAATTAATGCGGCAGTAAAAACTCAGTTCTGTTCTCCGGACAGCATCATGGTTGACTACGTGCGGCGTCTCGGTCATTTATTCGTCTCGTTTCACTGCGGTAATATGATACGACAACATCTCACCACGTTGCCCTCAATCTGAACAATAAAAGGTTAGGCACCCAAGGCTTGACGTTGCGACAAGGTGTTATAAAGTACAATATCTTTTGTGCGTTCCATTCAGATTCTTACTTAATGCCCTGTTGGAAACTTTCCGCTACGTGCATATTGTGTTTGCGTCAATTCGTACCTGCTTGCTTGCCTCTCAGCTTTGGAATGAGAGAGCAGCTACTGGAAAATGCAGCTTTTGAAGCCTGGTTTAGAATCGGGGTGTGTGAGCGCAATTACTGCGTTAACATAGTTACCATGAAATTTATATGCAAGATACCTCAGGTAAATCAACGTCTGTGACTTACTATCTGGCTGCGATTCGAGCGGTGCCCCAAATTTGTAATCCGTGATGAGAAAGTCAAGTGACAGATAAGCGTAAAGTATCAGCAATAGACCTTTTTGTAGCCGCATCCGTCTTTGTTACATTCCGATAATGTTGCAGGGTTTTATACACCAACTTGGAATAAGAGACGTACTTCACGGGAAACTGACGGGACGCTCATAGCTAAATGAGTCGACCTACCAGCGGACCTCCAGCAAGCCATTTTTCAGTCGAAGCTTTCCCGCCTCATTATCTCAAGTCTTTACGTACCTGTTGTACCAGTCACTGACCCGACAGCGTTCAGCCCCCAACCGCCCCCCCTCTCAACGTACCACGCGGACAGTCTCCAATTATATCTAATCTTCCCGCTTTTTCAGATATCGAAAAACTTATTGACCTCTCGGGGGCACCATCCGATATGTTGGAGTCTCCAGGTAACCGACGGCGTGGGAAGGCACTCTGTCTAAAGGTATTTTGTGTTTTTATTTTCTCCACCCCCTCTGACTATTTTCTAGACTAACTTGAAGGGCGAATCTCCCCTGCACGTGGCCGCCATCAACGGGAACCTTGAGCACGTTGTCAAGTTGGTTGAAGTCTTGGTAAGCTCACAGCTTAATTTCTTGTTGCCACGAATTCCTCATGAATCGCACTCTTTGCGGGCCGTTCATTGGGTCTTTTCATACAAACTGCCTAGAAAGACGTACTCCATCACATTCTTCCTTTCATCCCTTTCTTTTCAGTGTTCTTGCACATTACTGATCTGAGTTTTTAATCTGCCGTAGGTCTGCCTAGTCCAATTAAACTTCACTGCTCTTTAATTGCCCGATGATACGCGCGTCCAGTCAGATCAAGCCTTTACTTCTATGAGTTTCAAATCTGCAAGCCTCCGAAACTTCATCTTGGCTTTTGTGCATTGCTGAGGGGTCGTTGAACAATAAGCTGCACCAACACATACAGTGCGTGACCGATCTCATGAAATGTTGGTCAAAATTCTGTAATGCGTTTCCGATTAGGAGGGATTACTTAAGTGAGGTTGTTATACTGATTAGCATGCAGCATGACCCTATAACATTTCGGACTCGCCAGGATGTTACCCTTTGAACCCACTTCATTTTGACCTCCTGCAGAAAGCACACTCGGAAAAAAATGGCTACTTAAGTAGCAAGCATTTTTCCTATTGATTTTCGACGGTCTTATAAATTCAAATATATTTTACAGAAAACATTCACAAAACTATGCTTTATTCTGCTTATTTGATAGGAATCCACATTGTCTTCATACTTTATGTCCGAAGAAAGTGTATGTTTGGGTTTTGAAAATATTTCTTATTATGAGATTTTTAAGACCGTGCGATGTCCATGCATGCAAGACCGCACATGTCCGTTTACTAATGCTCCTCATGAAATGTACGAAACACTCCGGATCCATTGCAAAATTTCATGAACTCTATGTAGTATCTTCTTAAAGGCCTAAAATAATATATGATTTTCCTTACGCGGAAAGCACGCACCTTATACACTGTAATTGCTAAACGCTGATGCAATGGCAGATAAGGCGGAGAATTGTTCGGGAATTGGGAGACTTTTTTAAAACCTAAATGCACACTTTCTTTGAGCATAAAACATAAAGACAATGTGATTTCCTACAAAATGAGCAAAAGAAAGCATATTCTGTGCATATTTTCTGTAAAATATATTTTGATTTATAAGACCATGGAAAATCATTAGAAAAAATGCATGCCACTTAAGTAGCCATTTTTTTTTTACCAAATGTGGTTTCTGCAGGAGGTCAAAAAGAAGTGCATTCAAAAGCCAACATCCCGGCGAGTCCGAAATGTTATAGGGTTATGCTGTATGCTAATCAGTATAACAATCCCACTTAGGTAATCCTCCCTAATCGGAAATGCATTCCAGAATTTTGGCCATTTCATGAGATCGGTCACGCATTTTATATAAAAAAAGCTATTCCTTTCAATTACGTTTCGTCTTTCAGCTTGACTCCCATCTTTGCCAACTGCCGCCAGCTTCCTGATTCCTTATCCTTCTACTGCGTAGAACTTCTACTAGTAATGGACCTAGAAGTAACCTAAATCATCTATATTTCTGCCGAAATATCTATGCTCTTGAGAGAGGAGGTTCGTTCCCTCTAACGACTGGGGTTTTCTTGATTCGAAATTGGAGCGGGGTTTCACTGCGCCGGCCTTGGTACAATTTATAGGACGATTCTTTTTAACAAGTCTAATTTAACCGAAAAATAAAGAAACTTATTGCCAGTATTGATGTTGCTGTCTGCAGAATTGGAAGTTTCCTGTCTTTCGCAAATAGTTGCTAAGCAAAAAATAGGATGTCGCTTTCCGAAATCGCCCAGTTTTACATTTTTGTCGCCCATTCAGTTTAGCAGAATGCTCCATGTCTTCCTGCCACTTCGATGCCAGCCGCCCTAACTTCACTCATTGACAAAGTGCGGTGCTTTGACTGTGGGCGTCGTGGCGCTGCGTCCAGGTTCCGCATTCCAAGTTTTTTGAACGACACATGAACATTGCCTGTTCCCCTTGGCTCTCCTGACCTAACTGATTATCTTACTGTTTGGAACGCCCAGTCAAACTGCACATCAGTGAAATCGTTGGGTTTGCGTAATGTTGACCTCTGTATGCCTGCTAGACATCCTTTATACGACGTCTAATCTTTGCCAGCGATCTTCCTCCCCTACCCGAATAGTAGACATTCACGATTATTTTTTTATTTGTCCATGTCTGCGTCTTGTGCTGAATCACAGTATTATCCATTGTAATCTGCTCGGTTCGTTGGGTAAGAATTTTGATCATTTAAAAAATAGAACACCCTCTCGGAAATATCAATGATTTCATGCGCTCTAATCCCACTAGGATGTTTAATCCAACCCCGCGCCTAACAGCGCACAGACTATAAAAGCATTTTGAACCGATGTTCTCCGCCTGGTAAATAAAGACCGCGGTTAATGCGTTTGCAGTCGATCTCATGACTGTCAATACTTTGCTATTGCTTCCGACTTGACAAGCTTTCCGGCATTGCGTCGGAGTCTGGAAGTTTTGCAAGGGGTTGACCAGCGTGCAAGTTGACTCATCCACCATTCGTGTTTTTGAGGGGTTATGCGATGCGAATCCGGGTAGTACGCCTTTTCGAACAACCTTTCCGTCTTACAAAGACAATTAACCTGAAAAGTACACAACTGTCTTTAATCTGCGACATCCGCAAAGAAGGTTCCCTGCCGTCCAGATCTGAGAAATGTAGACTATGGCCCAGCCAGCAGGATCTCGTATTTTCTTCCTTCCGAATGCGATATCAATCGCCTTATATACCCTGATTTGAGCGGGGGAACGCCACATTTCCTAGAATTTCACCTTGTAGGGGTGGATGCTGGACATTTTGCGAACTCTGTGGGCCCTTATATCACAGATTAATTGGCCAATTAGAGATCTTGCCCGAATTTTACTTGATTTGCGCCTCAAAAAAACGGAGACTGTTTTGACAGCGCTGCTGTTATAGGAGACCGACTTTTTTTCGTCATCGCTCACACTGGTGCCTCCCCGACAGCCCTCGGGTGGTTTCTACCTCTTCCTAATATCATCAGGGTCAATTCCTGTCCATTTTCTCTCTAACGCAGCCTTATAACGCGGTTACAGTCTTAAGCATAGACCTTGTTTTTTCTGGACCAGAAGACAGCGTCGTTGCTGTAAGTTAGGGAATATACTGCAACAGACTGACAATTGGGTGATTGGAAGGCCCAGAAATCATTTGCCTACGAGCGGAGTCGAACGGGTGACCCCCGATCTCGTGGTGGATACTCCTAGCGATTACCTTGCAATAAACACGCCAACAAGACGCAAGGTTTAATTGACTTTTCCCCCTGACTAACAGTACGGGTTTTTGGGTTTCGTGCGTTCTACACTTCCACTGTATGGCTTAATAATACTTCGACCATTTGAATTACCGCTTTCGCTAAGTTCCTGACGCTCTGTTGAAAAGACACACGTCGCTATCTAAGGAAAAGTAGACCCTCCAAAACATTGATCGAAAATCTGGGCTGGAGTCTCGTTAGTAGGCTTACCTTCACATTATGCGTTTATCTAGTCGTTTTTAAGCGCGGCTTCGAAATAAGAACCACCCTCTGTCCTTTTCCCCTTTCATTGACAAAGGCTCATCCACTGAACGTACGCGATGGCGCCGGTTGGCTGCCCATCCACGAGGCCGCCTTTCATGACCGTACAGACATCGCTAACTACCTCCTCGATCGCGGCGCTCTGATCGATGATCTCGGCTGTCCCGAGGACTCCTCACCACCGCTTTTCGAGGCCATTCACAACGGCTCGCTGCGTACGGCTATTCTGCTGGTGAATCGCGGAGCTAACCTCTGGCATATGTAGGTTTTTGCGCTTATCCACACTACTTCAGTCCTGTTTTCTTTCAGGAGTCTCGGTCATCGTTAGACTGCCACACGTCTCAATGTTTCTAGCCACTAGTATAGCGAGTTTACGTTACCACTACCCAAGGCGCTGCCCCACAATGACTTTCTGCGGGGAGCGGGCACGCCACGTGCCTGGTAGCAGCTGTGACCCTGGTCGATATGTCGGACAATCTAGTCAGCAAGCTCGTAAAGGAGCTGCAGAAACTTGCTCTCCCAGCCGCCAGCGAACCACCACTAGCCAAGCTCAGTCGCTCGGGCAATTTCGATCGGTGGGCCTCTCGCATGGAGGACTACCTGAGGGGAATCGATACCAGTGGTCAGGGCTCAGCTTGATGACGACGTCTATGACCTGGCTCGGGCGGCCGGCGTACCATCCACTATGTCGGCACGGAAATCCTGAAGAAACTCCAGAACAATCTCTGCGGTACAACGCCCTTCTGGCTGGGGCGGTCTGTGCTTCGCCGTCGAGTCCAAGAATCGCTGGAAGGGGTACTCGAATTTCAGCAGGCCCTCCGTCTCCCCGGGTGACGAGGTTACTCCACCATGCAGGCCGCTGATCTGGAGCAGATGCTTCCGGAGCAATTCGGTTTCGGCGTGTCAGACCCAGAGGTTCGGAAGGCCCTCCTTCGGGAACAACCTTCGACTCTGGACGCTGCCCATCGACTTGCTCAGTAGGAAGAGGCGCTTCAGGTCGCTTGTTCTGTCTGTCCTCGGGATCTCTTTAGAGTCGCCTCCGTGCGCCTGAACCTCACGGTTGATGTCGGTACTCAAACCCCTTGGCGTCCGTGCTCCTGTGGGTCGTCCTAGTTTCCCTCTGTTTTCGGTCCAGTTCAGATGGTCGGATTTTGTGCCTCAAACCCCCCCATTGGTCATACTCGGATGCGCTGTGACTGTAGGCGGCGACATACTAATTACCCGCTTCGCCGAGCATGCACGTTGCGTTGTCTGTAAAGCAAATTGTGATACACTTCTGTATCACTGATCCAGTCAAAATAGCTTGTACGCGTTATCAATTGTAGAAATAAATGTTAGAAAACGTCAACATTTCATGTGTCTACGGCTTGTGTTGATGAAACTTCGCTCGATTCAGCCGTCCTGACCAGAACTGGTCGTTGGGAGTTGTTTTCGACAGCTATGCGACTTCGTCTCAAATGCGGCTGTCCGCGCTCGCTGCAAAAACATCGCAAGGATAACCCAGGCCATCCAAGAAAGGCGACTGAGGTTGTTTTGGCATGCTCTTCGTCGTCCATCTCGGAAGCTCAGTGTTACTGCTCGCGATCCGGCACCGCTACCCCATTGGAGGCGTCTAAGAGGGGGCCAACTCAAAACCCGGCTCGACATAGTTGGTCAAGATATAGAGGTGGTTCTTGGACCTTCGGTATTCGATCTCCGTCGTTGGCTAAGAGAGTGGGTTAAAGTGTCCAGATCTGCTGTCGCGGATCGTCACGCGCGGATAGGTACAGTTCGGGACATCATCAAGTTCGGCTAAATCAGGCATGATCGCAGCCGTACAAGTACAAATATATCAATATCAGGTATGAGGGAGGTTCGAACAGCCTGTTTGAGGCTGACTTGCCTTCCCGAGGTTTGCCTATAATGGAATAATTCTTACGAGCTAACGAGGGACGTTAACGTCCCCGCAGTGTCTTGCACCATAGTCAGGCATGCATTCAACCCGAATCATTCTCCTTGAACTCCGGTGAAACAAAGCACTCTCCGTGAGCACAGGGGCCTTATTTTCAACCCGTCTAACGTTATTCTTACATATCAACAACCGCTGCAGAGGATAATGATATCCTTTAAACATACTCTTGTAATAGAAGTTTTGGCAGATTTTGAATGATTCATATTGACCCATTTGTGAAAAACTCGGCGCCTCGGCGGGATTCGAACCCACGCAGTAAGGGGAAGGTTTTAGTACTGCCAACGCTCAAACCACTTGGGCTACGAGACCCGCTGGACGACGCGGGTTTAATCACATTTGGGTCAAGTTTACCCGCCCAACCTACTGCAACGTCTGGAATCCATCAAATCAGATACAGTAAGTTGACTGCCCAAGCAGGATTTCCCAAGTAATTTACTTAGAATCCACCAGCTGACTACCAGGCTCACTTAATTCATAGACGTTTTGGCAGATTTTGAATAATTCATATTGACCTTCCCCTTACTGCGTGGGTTCGAAGAAACCCCGAATGTAAGTGTAACGGCAGGTCGAGTTCAAAATTATTCGGCAATTGGTAAAGGTTTTGAAATCCGAATTATGCCCTTCTTTCAAGTATAAAATTGGAAAAGACGTATACTTCTACCGAGTGAGCGAGAGAATGAATATTTTTATGCATGCTTTCCATGGAATATAATTAAATTTTTTAGGGCACCGAAAATCGACGAGAAAAATGCATGCTATTTAAGTAGCCACTTCTACAAAATGTAGTTTTCGCATGCAGCCGGGAAGAAGTTCGTTCGAAAGCCGGTATTTTGAGGTAACTGAGTTATTGTAGCATTATGCTGCATGATGATTAGTTTTACAACCATACTTAATTAGTCTTTTAGAAACGAAAACGTATTTCGGAATTTCGGCTGACATTTCATGAATTAGCCCATTTACTGTACCTAGGCGAGGCTGCTGGAGAGCCTTTCTCAATCTTTAGAAAGGGTCTACAGACCCAACGCGACAACTCCATCGCCACGAAGATCCTCACGGACCATGAATCCGTCTGGCCAGTCCTTTACGTTTGCGAATGCTTGTTTGTGTGGTTGGAGTGTGCCCTCTAAACGGGCCACGTGTTAGATGCGCTGGACCAAAACGGGGGCCACATCGGACTCTGGCAGGCGTTATCTGTGCGTAATAACAAATGCCAACATTTGCGGTGTGCGCTGGCGGATCCTGTTGTCGGCATTCGTCGCACAACTGGACCACTGTCACCACCCCATTGTGTTGTGGTCAAAATCGTGGTCATTTGTGTGTGGACCAGGCGGTGCGGAGTGGAGCGCCAAGGTGAGGATCCGTCTGAGCCATCCACCTGCGGCCTCCCTCGTCTCCGGTCTTCTTGACTCTGTCTTGACACCGGGCCCAGGCGGGGGAGGAGGAGAGAGTGTAGGTAGATGCAGCGCAAGTCTACCCGCACTATAAACCCCTGCGCCAGTCACCGTCCCTGCTCCCGCAATGCAGTCTGTGGGGCACACGGTGGACATCATCGAAGTCAATGGTCGAACTGTCGTGTGGTTGAAGGATGAATGAAAACTAGATGTGCTCGACCACCGCTGCCTAAGGAACATCCTTCGACTGAAGTACACTGACTTGGTCTCAAGTGAGACAGTCCGCACTCGCTGCGACAACGTCTCGAGGATATCTCAAGACGACCGAGGTGCTTTGGGCACGTTTTTATCGGCTACCGCACGTGCTGGTTATTACAACCCTCGATCCAGCGCATCTGCCCACCTGGAGGCCTCGAAACGGCTCGTCAAGACATGCAGGTAGTTCTTGGACCTTCAGCATTCGGTCTCCACTGCTGAAGGAGGGAATGGGTCGGACTGTCCAGATCCACTGCGGCGGATCGTCACGCGTGGTGTGGTACAATCCGTGACGTTCTTGATGCCGGCTAGGTCAGGCATGCTCACAGCTGTAGCAAGTACATGTACAGCTGTTGAAGCTCGTCACTCCAACTGTTTACATCTAATTACCTTGTTTAACTTTATTCTATATCCTCACATCACCATGGTGTTTTTTCTTGTTTTCTCTTGTAAACTACCTAGGAACAAGGCAGGCGAGACGCTCTCCGACCTCATTAACAACTGGAAACCGAAAAAGCGGGGTTCCGTCAGCATGGAACAGCAGTCATCTCTGCTGATAAATCTCTTGGATGCAATCAAACAAAAACTCGGTGGTATGTTTTCCCTATTTCCGATCTTTACCTCTGTCAGGTGTGAAGAGGTATCTCATTTACCGGTATGAAGGGGGCCTCGGTGACCCTTCTGGTGGTTAAGCAGTGTGAATGTGTCCCCGTCTGTGCGCTACCATCGTCAGGTCAAATACCAGGTTGTAGGGAGAAGACAGAAAGAACCTGAATGTGGTGTTTAATGCATACAAAACCCAGAGTTGTCCTCCCCGGCGACAGTGGCGACTGGCGAAGTCAGGGCTGGTGTTGACTGCGTCCAGTCATGCTTGAGAGTCTCTGGGACAGTGGTGGCAGCCGCTTTTGTAGGCTCGTGGGTCAAGCTCAAGTGGTGTCCTGTTGGTGTGTGTTGCATTTGCCGAGGGGTGGTGTCCCAGTAGCTTGTTTTGCTGGTTGCAGGTAGTGGCGCGTTCAAGCGGCACATGGGCAGCCGCGACACTATGAGGACGCAATTGTGTTCGAGCTGAAGTCGGTCGAGAGCGGCTTCGGGTCAGCGTGTCTGGAACGGCTCGCCGCAAGGAGTGAATGACCTTGAGGCAGCGAGGTCTTGAACAAGCACGCCATATTGGTCATTATGGCTGGCCGCTACACCCCGACCGTCTCTGTTTACTCCCGATAAGTGAAGAAGTGAGGCAGTCACGTAACTGGGAAGCCACATTCGCTTTATTGCATGCTGATCGTCCAGTTTCCTTCTCCACCCGAACCGATTTGAATGAATGCATCTTAGGGCTGATTCCGGCTGTCCATGGACAAGGGGGGATTAAGAGACCTTTTTGTGGATGCCTCGCCCCAAGTTGATTTTCACAACTGCTAATGTTGCTTGTTACTACTGTTGTGACCCAACCTGGTACTCAGTAAAAACACTAACCATATGCGTCCTCGACTGTTGTCCCCAATCACCAACACGGATAGAAAACAGAACAGGATCAGCCGCGATAAAATCCATTAAGGACTGCAAGTCGTTGTCATTGAAAAACTGCGTGTATTTATATCATCTCGTTCAGGTTGGTTGGTTCTGATGAGCCGAACCCCTCGCAGCTGTGTCATGCAGCGACAGAATGTCTGGGCTTTTAACTACTACAGGTGCCGTCAAGCATGCCTGTTAGCCTGTTATTCCTCTGTGGCTGATGGACTACGGCTCAACTACTCATATCAGATTTCATTTTGGACCTCTAAGTCTCAGAGAGGCTGATTTACTCCAAGTTAGCAATTAATTTCTGGGAAAATAAAAAACCTGCAATTCTGTACGATCGGCTAAATAACGACTTCGCGGTATGAGCAAACCGCAACGGTTATTTTGTAATACTGGTATTGTATCGGCGGTTTCATGTCTCCCACCTTATAAACCTAATGGTAAGGCAGAGATAAAACCTTTCTGTAGGAAAATAAAGAAATCCACCTCCAAAAACAAGCCAAAACCCCAACACAAATAGGCAGGTTGTTCGTCTAAGTCGTATTGTAATATTTCCATAGATAATCAGAAAAAGAGCACTATAGAAACAAATAATTGCAAAAAAATAGCTGACAGGGCGATTAATGTCTCCCTGGAAGCACCGAGATAAGTGCACTAGATTTTTTCTTCGATTTTGTTGTTTCGGTGGAAACCCGCAACCAGGCAGAGTCTGTGATTTATAGACGGAAAAGCCCTGGCCCCATCCTAATTTAGCGCAAAAGCAAAAGGAAACGTTAAAAATAAAGAAAAAAATATCCTAGAGAAGAATTTAAACACCAGGTTTCCAAACGAGCGTTGCGGGACGTCCATACCGCGAATCCGTTTTCTACTCACTCCCCAATTCTGTCCAATCCCCCCTCAAGCAAGAGCGGAACAACTTCCCACAGACATGAACCAATCACGTTCTAGAGGAGCACTGTGACTGCAGCCAATGACGCGCGCGCACGTGCTTTCTAGTGAGAGTAACTCATTTTGGGAATGTTGATTTTGCCCGTTACAACCATGCCGAAACTGCTACTGATGAAGGCACTCAGTGTCAGGCTTGAATGGACTGTCAAGATCGTAATTTCGGCAGGCATGGAGGATGTTGGCATCAGAATTGGGATGCGGCTTGCTTCATTGTGGACATCTTACACGGCCGCTGCTTTTCGCTGTCTTTCTCTTACCGTCATGTCTCTTCCTCACTTTTTGCTCTCGCCTTAAATGCATCTTGACGTTGCCAACGGGAAAGTAAGTCGGTTAGATGATAGTAGCCCTCCTGACACTGCAAACTCCTAACTGCCTGTCAATCGGGACCGGTGGTAATAGGAGCTATACGGGTGGGACGGGTAAATGGCGATTGTAGTATATGCTAGGAATTGACGCTCCTGATAAAGTGGAAGCCTAATTTATATTAGGTAAAAAATACACTGAAGGTATGGAAATTAGCAAGGAGACTTTGAACGGGGTGCGGAATAAATGCATCCTAGCCTCAGATTGGGGAGAAAAGCAAGTGAAGCCGAACAACCAATGGGAAGAAGGCAACTGATCCGAAGGTCATTCCGCAATGTGTGCGATAGAACTCCATTCAACATAAAGGACAGAAGGACACGCGAGTCAAGCAGCGGCACGCGGAACGCCACAACGCATGCCGGGTAAGACTTTTATGCGAAAAATTGGTTTGGGCGGAAGAGAAAATCCGCAAATAATGAGGCAGTCGAAAGCTGCCTCTGCTAATGAAAGTTGATAAAGGGTAAGCCTCATTGTCATCGTTACCGGTGCCAATCCACCCAAGATGGTGCCTCTACAATGAATCTGGTACAGGTAATACAGGCGAACATAAATTTAGAAGCATAATGAGAACACAATCATAGCTACTGAAATCGAGCCAGTAAGTGCCATTGTGGAGTCTGTGGGCACGACTACCAACTATCATCTTACCAGTAAGTCTCCACAGCCAGGCTGGCGACTGACTGTAATGCTAGGTACAACAATTTTGGGCGGTGATGATTATGTTCATGCTAATTGCGATTAGGAGAATCGGATTGGTGCTGTCCTCGCAGGCGTCTACTTTATCCTGACGGGATTGTTTTAAAATGCCATCAGCTGTGCCACGACTTAAGATGCAGCCACCCGCTCCTCTGGCGGCGATTTCGACGCCGAGGATGGTGACCGTGGCGGTGGTGATAATGCAGTTGTCGTCAGCATTACGGCATTCACGCTGCTGACTACCAGGCTGGAGTAGTATCAAGTCAAACCGATATTGATGCCCCTTATAATAAAAATAATGATCATCTAGTTTGCTTCTTTTCACAGACGCCTATGAAAAATGGTGCTCCTACCGTCCTTCAAGACGCGCCTCCGTCCCTCGACGCCGCAGCGCCAATTCCAGTCTTGCCAAACCACCCACGGCCACATCGTCCGCCTCCTCCATGGCTGGCCCAGCCAGACGCTCGATCGTATCCTCCGAATCCAGTGATGAGGACGAGGAGGACCGACTGTCTGTCATAGTTCGGCGAGGGAAGAAGACGAAGAAGGCACCGAAGACAAGAATGACACAGTCTGGAAAGCCATCCACCAGTC